>CAMOHE010048751.1:0-117228 GCA_946598075.1 Artocarpus hirsutus | reverse complement strand
ACTCGGGTGTTTTATAATAAAAATTAGATATGATATTTTAAGACATCTGACTTCTCTGCATAGATGCCATTTTACATTTATCTAGTCATGTTGATCGTCTCATCTCATGATCTGAATGCCAACTAGCTGACAAACAAAAATATTAATATAGGTAAGTACACATGCTCTAATATAAAGTTTAATTTATTCAGAAAAATACATAAAGTTTAATTTTCTTTTTTGAGAAACCCCGTATCTCTATCCATCACAAACGACACTAGCCCTTAAAAGCCCCTCAAGGGCAAGAGTTTTTCAACACGAACGGCTGCATTCACATCATACACTGTATAACATGACGATATGGGATGTACGTCATCACCTGACATTGACAATGTGCAAGTACTATAAAAAAAATAAGGAAGCCGTAGTCATGCCTCAATTCTGTAACACCTGTTCAAAGTCGATTCGTGATTTTTTTTTTCGAAAATTTATTATTATTCACAATTTAATTAAAGACACATACGAAGAACAAGGTGTCCGAACAAAATAAATGCAATAAAATTAGTTTACATCAATTCACCAAAATATAATAAAATTAATTTACTCTCCTTGTTTAATTTGCATTATGGTGTTCGACAAGTGGTTTTATCTATGGTCACTTAAGAAAGATGGGTTCTACAAAGATGGGTTCTACACGTTACACGTAGATCTGAGACTTGCACAAGAAAATGTAGAACCTTGACTCTAATATTGCATATATCTTATTTAACTAGACGTTAAAAACGTGTGACAATAAAAAAATAACTTATATATCGCAGACCAATATATTTTTTGAAAGGGAAAGTTCCATTGATAATTAAAGAGATACGAAAGAGCATTAATACGGAATCAAACGGCACCAAAACACAAGAAAAATCGACGTAAAATATTAACCGGTACCACCGGCAAGCATAAAATATAACTTATTTATCGCAGACCAATATTATATATAACTAATAAAAAATCCTCATAAATATAGATGACATACACTTTATGTATGCATCTATTTTAAAGCGTGTTTGACAATATAGTTAAAACTAAGAGTTAGACCGATTTTACTGTAACATGTAAGAGCTATACGTTGTAGTTTATTTTTCTTTACTATATAGCATATTAAAACTTTACACTGTTGCAGTCGGAACTACATTTTCTAAACGACGTTGCGAAATGCTCTCTTAATATGCATGTTGCACTTTACCAATGCACAAAGACTAGTTCTAGACGTTTTAGGTTGAAGCTATTTCGAATGCCAGCGTAATTAATTAGCACACTTTATCGATTAAGTTGCATTATATTTCGGTGAATAAATGACAATTTTTTTAATAAATAATATCGATGACTCAATTACTTAATTTGTTTTCTACGGAGGAGGATAGATTTTTTTTTTTCCTTTTTGAAATTGGATCTTAAGGAAATGGTAGTGATATTAACTTCTATCCAATTATTTCCTCTTTCTTTGTAAATGGCGTCCCTTGATAAAACAAAACAGCAACTAAGCTATTTAGAAAATATTTTAGTAATATTCTACAAAAAAATATTCTAAGTAATCTTCTACTTGATGCAGTATGATATTTTATCTTGTGTTTAGAAAAGTGTTGGTTTGATTTTTCTTGTTTAAAATATTATAATTATTAAGAATTTTATAATATGGTTAATTTTTATTTTTAATTGTAGCTATTAAAAGATTTAGCCTGTAGATGGTTCCAATTTTAACCCATATACCAATGGAGAGGTTAATTCGTGTGACAAGCTGGAGTCAAATTCACCGCGAGTTAAATGGTCTTTTAACACATCACAATTAATGCTAAAGAATTCTCACTTATTACAACAATTTAGTAATAACAATTTAGTACAATTATCACATGTATGAAAACGACAGAGTTGCAAGTCAATGTATGCCAGTCTTTTTAAAACATGGTTTTGCTTACTCCGCGCCGTCTAAAAGGACCAAAACCCGAATAAATTTAGAGGGTGTTTAGAATGGTGATGAAAATCAATGGTTAAAATTATTTTTATTATAGCATATAAAAATTTTATATTGTAGTAATTTTTTTTATTGTTACTGTAACATATAAAAATTTTATACTGTTTATAATTAAATTTGTAGTAGGAATCACGTGGTTAGAACCACTTTTAAAGGGCTACTTGGATATTGATCTGCTTTTTTATTAATTTTTGGCCACATGGCACTTAACCACCCTTTTGAGCTGTTGGACCCCACCATTATTATTACTTTGGATCTCGTCTTCGTGGAAATTTATAGGAAAGAATAGATCTAAAAACGCGGAAATCAAAAATCACATAAATTTGGATCCTGCTTTGGAAACTGTTTCCAGTTTTGATTCGAGCATATTTTGTTATAATGTTCTCTTAAAATTTAAAATGTTATAGCATTTTAAATTTAAACTTTTTGTTTGAATTTATATTTTTATACGGGCTCTTGATGGTTGTAAATATAGTATAATGATAATTTCACATCTAATACTATCACAAAATATAAAGTTTGAATTCCAAATCTAAGTTCAAAATAAAAAGAAAAAAACACACAATTTGAGGCTGAGCATGTGCTCCAATTTATCTCCATATCATATCCCCAATCATCTTTAATGCTTTGACTTATCAAATGGGAAGCTGATCATGCGGATCTTAATTATGTAAAGAAACTGGATTAAGCATTGGAAGAGTCAATATTGGAAATCAATTCGAGTCTTCACTCTCTTTTATAGGGTGTTTAGAAAGTATAATTAAAACTGAAACTTTTGAACTAAAAATTGTAACACGGGAGAGCTTTATATTATAGCTCACTTTTTATGAGCACTATAGCATATGAGAGCTTTATAGTTACACTATACCAACTAAAAGTTTTAGTTATAATTGATTTTACTAAATACTACATTAAATTTAGTATTAAACCAGTGGGGATCTTTATCATAATATTTCTTTAAATAATTGAATAAAGGCTCGTAAGAATTAGACATTAGTGGCTGACTACAAGACCGACTTTATTGCTTTCATATTTTCTTTCTACCGTCCACATGGTATTTAAAGACATGGTCTACATTTTTTTTTTAAATAGTAGTCTAAAAGTTTGAACTGAAAATGTGAATGTGAATGCATGACATAAAAACTTAATTGGTGTTAGATAATTTTCCTGACACAATGACACATTATTTTAGATTAAACAGCTAGAAAAGAGTCATTTTCCCCGAGTTAATTTGTTATGAATACACTAAAGAACCAAAGAAACTACTAGAGAAGATTATCTTGGTTAGAGAAAATATGACTAGCATATATACTATTAAAAAACGACAAAAATTGTACTAAATGTCACATTTTTAAAACTTATGGTAGTATATAAATAGCAAGTTTTGAAAGTATTTATAGTAAACACCAATAAATAGAAAATTTATTAGATAAAAATATTTTTTACTTATCTATTTACTATAAGTAAAAAAAATTTTACAAGTAAATTTTTTTTATTGCTATTTACTACAATTATTTTTAAAACATAAGAACCGTTTAGTATTGTTTTAAGAATAGGTGAAAATATTTTTATTTTTAAAAATGAGAATTTTTTGAGAATTGTGCTGAGAGTGTTTTTAAAATTTTTACTTCGAAAAGTATGGGAAAACATTTTTAAAAATTCTAAGAACAAAAACAAATAAGGCTATAGTATTTACTTTAAAGAGTTTTTAAAATCTAATATTTTTCTTATTTTTTCATTAAATTGTTAAAAAGTAGGTTTAAAACTAAGAATTCAAATTGAAAACTTTATAATACATAAGAGATAACACGGTTAAAAATTAAGTTCAAATTATAAATCACGATTTAAACCATCACTCCCGTTTATATATTTTAAATGTTAGCAACATTCTGGGTGGAACCATCGCCGGCCCAAGGGGCTCTGTTTAACTTTTGACACCCCTTCTCCCCCTTTTTTGCCATTTTTCTTATAGTTTGCCTCCATGAAAATTTTCAATTGCAGTTTCTGCACATAAATAAATAAAAAAAATTCTAAGATCCTAAATAAAGAAAAAATCAAATACGCAGATGTAAATTCATAGCTTTACGAACTTGAAACTTTTAAAAGTGAATTAAACTCAATCACATACTCTATTCATTAAGAAAGAAAACAAAAATTAAAAAGACAAATACATAGAAGAAGACAAAAGAAAAGTTAAGACTTAAAAAGTTCAAATAGACAAGCTTCAGCTTAATTTACACCCTTGACATTTTTTTTTGGGCTCCCCAGTGGTAACTTTAATCCTATTAATTCCTCTTTCTTTGAAGGTAAACCAATAAACTTCAACGCATTATCTTATATCATTGATTAATTCTGCCTTTCTCATTAATTCCTCTATCTTTTGATATGGACTCTACGACTGTGTAGCCTATATATGTTTTTTTTTTGGAAGCATATATGTTACATTTTTTAATGTATGATTTTTTTTTTTTCCTTTTTCTCTGATAAACAAGTCTAACAGATAGGCTCTCCGTCCAACATGTTATACTCTTTTAAGTTCAATTGACATTCTTGCAGGCTTTTATGGGACGTCAAAGGGCTGTTTGACAAGTTTTCTAAATACAACTTCTGATTTTTTTCTATCCAAAAGTTAGAAGTATTTTGATAATTTGTCAAAACAGTTTTAGTTCTCTGAAAAAGCTTTTAATCAAAGTTACAAAATATGATTTCTAAAAAGAAATAGATTAGGAAACTTATTAAGTTTCAGTTATAAACTTCATTCTACTACTTCTATTGTTTATTAAAAGAAAAATTATTTTGACTCATTTTAAAAAAATGACTTTAAATATTGTCTGGAAATCAAATTTTTCGTTTACAAACTAAAAGCAAAAGCAAATATGCCAAGCGCGCCCGATGACAATAATAGATATTTGTTGTTTTTTGATTTCTGTTAGTAACTAGTTTCAGTTTGTCTGTATAATAGAAATGAAGTTTAACAAAACGACCCCGTTTCATTACGGTTGAAAATTTTCTAAACAAGAAAGGCAAATCCGGTAATTATTTAAAAATTTGGGGGTCCAATTTGAGAAAAGTGGGTTTTGATTCCTGTTAAATAACTATGTTTTTCCCCCCTAGATTAATAAAGTTTAACAAAACGACCCCGTTCATTATGGCCAAAAATTTCTAAACAAGAAAGCAAATCCGGTAATTGTTTAAAAATTTGGGGATCCAATTGGGAAAACTGGGTCTTAGCGTTTCCTACACGGCGGTGACGTGTAGTGTCACCTTATTTGACTGCAATTTTGGTCTTGAACGTAAATGAACCTTCGCAACAACATGGAAAAAAAAAAAAAAAACCTACCAACAAGAAAAGGTAAATGAATAAAGCAAAGAGTTTGAACAAAAATTCAATTTTTTTTAGAGAAAATACTGCAGTAAAGGGTTTTGAACTATGGTTGAAATCCATAAGACACCTATGGTTGAAATCTCATTTCTTTAGATTTTCTTGAGAAAGATTTTTGACTTGAGTATTAAAGAATTTCCTTGCAGGAATCTCAATTTCCCTCTAGTCATGAGGAGGTTCTAGATATTAAAGATCAAGAATCAAGCAAAGTAGCTGTTGATTAGGACTCGTGTAGATTTATATATATATATATATATATATATATATATATATATATATATCACACACCCAACAACCAGCGCCATTTATAGGAAATTTTTAGGACAAAAAACTTGAAGAAGACAACAATGTCAAGTGTGAGGAAACAAGGAGAGGAAAATTTTACCACTGCTCCATCCTTCTACGATTGTCGTCCCAATGCAAGCAAATAAAATACCTTCCAAGATTAGAATATTGTATTGGAGCTCCAAAGTAAATATTTATATACTGTTACCTTTATTGGTAGTCAAATTTATTAGTATCAACTATCGAATTAAAAATCCGTCGATTTGATCAATTTGAACTACAATATATTTTACAGGGCAAGAGGAAAATCAATGCTGTTGATCAGGACAGGTTGCTCCATATCTCAAAATCCATCCAAACATCATCATACATTAGTTGGTAATTTTCCTCCAAGATCATAACAGGCGATAATATTGTCTCAAATTGCTCATCGTGGACCCCAAAGACGTCCCATGTTTTTGTAGGCCATGGCATGCTTGTCGTTTCATCGACCTCGTTTTGATGACTTGGCGCTGGCACCTCACAAACGCCTTGCTGTTTCTTTGCACTGAGGCTTGGCCCTTCTAAGGATTCTTCATTTGATGGCTTAGAATCACTAGAAGCGGTAGAGTCGCCGTCACAGTTAACGTGCTTGATCTTTTTGCTGATTTTTGTGTACCAATAGTTCTTGATTTCATTGTCAGTTCGCCCTGGAAGCCTTTCTGCTATTAAAGACCATCTGCATAATTCAAACCATATATTATAACATCACTACTATGACATATACAAGTTTGATTTTTTTTTTAATATATATTTTTTCTATCATATGGTAAGATAATTTTTGCTAGCTTTCTATATTTTTTAATCCTCCGACTCCGTCCAATACACAAATATTTGTATAGAGTAAATTAAATAATTATACCTTATATTTATTTCTCAATTTTTCCTTTTATTCTTTTTTGAAAAACTTATTTTAATTTTATTTTTCAAGTTGAAAAATTGAGCTCAATGACATAACTATTCTTAAATAATTCATTGAATAAGGTGTTTAGAAGAAAAGTTCTAATTTTAAAGTTTGAATTGCATATTATAGCATGTAAGACTTTATAATGTAACAAATTTTTATTTTACATTATAGCATATAAGGGTTTATATCATTTGTAGTTTGAACTATTTAGAGTTCAAACCACTCTACCAAACACCTTAAAGAACTTATTTATAGATTAAAAAACCTCTAAAAAATTTCTTGAATTTTAAGTTTTTAAATGTTTAAAAGTTTTTTAGAATTTTTAAAGAAAAATTAATTTTTAAAATAAATTTGATCTAAGTAATATTTTTCTCTCTCTTTTTTTTTAAAAAGTATGAGAAGGATGAAATAAAACAAATTTATGAATTAAAGAACTTATTTATAGATTAAAAAACCTCTAAAAAAAGTTCTTGAATTTTAAGTTTTTAAATGTTTAAAAGTTTTTTTTAGAATTTTTCAAGAAAAATTAATTTTTAAAAATAAATCTGATCTAAGTAAGGCTATTTTTCTCTTTTCTTTTCTTTTTTTTTTTATAAAGTATGAGAAGGATGAAATTAAAACAAATTTATGAATTAAAAAGATACATTTCTAGTTTAAAAAACAAAATAATAAATTGAAAATAATTAAACTAATTTGAATGTATGATTACGTGATTAACCAATATAAATATTGTGTTGTAGCCGGCTAATTAAATCAATTATTGGCGACTAGAATAAGCCTAAAACTGAAATAGAGGACAAGGACCTGTTGCCGAGGCGTTGGTGAAGCTTAATAATGAGGTCCTCTTCTTCTTGACTGATGTTTCCTCTCTTAATACCTGGTTTAAGATAATTCAACCATCTCAACCGGCAACTCTTCCCACTTCTCTCAAGTGCTGAAAGTACATCAAAAACTTGTAATTAGTACTTCTCTTAACTTCTCTGCAATTCAATTATATCTCAATTAAATTATTACTTTTTACTTTATATGTTTGAAATATTTACTTATAAGATGTTTGGTATTCTCACTTTTAACCAAACTTTTAGTTACTATACAGTAAAGATCTTACATATAATAATATCAAGAAAAAATAAGACATAATGTGAAGTTCTTATATACTGTAATGATTTTAATCAATATTAATTCTAACTGAACGTTTGGATTAATGCTCCCAAATATCCTATTATACGCTGTTTGTGTTTGTGTAGAAGATGATACTTAGGTTAAGCTTTTATAATTGCTTCTCCAGTAGGTACTTTTAGCTAAAAAGTATACCATCTCATTCTCACCTGCTTTTTGAGAAACATATTTCCATTGTCCTTCACCGTGAATTTTGATGTATTCAGTTAGAATTTTGTCCTCCATGGCTGTCCATGCCCGCCTCACACTAGAACCTTCTTCTGAGCAGTGAGGAGGCCTCCGACCCATATCTCTCTATCTCTCTCTCTTTTCTCTCTTTCTCTAATGTTCTAGCCGGGAATTACAAATTAATTGTTGCCCTTAGCAGTCCTTGTTTGTATTTATATGGTTAATTTATGCATATCTAGAATATCTTGAACGATTGTGGCCCACTCTTTCAATCCAGCATATTTTATCTTTAACTTTTAGCAAGTGGGAATAAAAAAAATTAAATCAGCAAAGTTTTAAGATTATGGTTAATTTATGACTTCTGCATGCATGCCTTTAACAAAGTATAAATGTAGGTCTCTTGTCAATCGATCAAACACAAATATAAATATACTTAATACATATGGATTATTATAATAATATATTTAATTAATTGATGTCACAAGTATTACATACACAATCAGCTTGACATTTAAAACGTCCCAAACCAAGTCCCTTCACCTATCAATTTTTTTTTCAGTCAGGTGTTAAAAACATGCAAACAAGCTATGAATAATATTAATCAATTAACAGAGTATTATTTTACGTTTTTTTGCATCCGAATGTGCACAATTTGTGTTTTTATTGATAAAATACTATTTTTTTATATCACTTGCATATTTTAACTCTTTTAAAAACCCAACTGATAAATCTGGTTAAAATTTAATCAAATTGATGGACTAAAGATTAAGTTTGGAGCCCTTTAAAAGTCAGGGATAGATTGATGATATATATGTTCTTCTCTTAAAGAATTTAAATATCCAAAATTGGAAAGATACCAACAAACAACGCGGACGGGTAGCCTAACAAATTTACTGCAATAAATTCACTTAAACTCGTTCATTACTTTGTGCTATGATGTTTTTAGTTTTTGAATCCTACGTACTTCGAAACTAAAGCCCACCGGAATCAACAAGTAAATAAATTTATCAATTAAGTTTTTTGCACTATATATATATATATTTTTCCCATAAAAGACGACTTTTTCTTGTGTATAACAGACCAAAATGATAATAAATTACTGTCACCTACATCAACATTAATTTACCACAAATTTCGCATGCATGCAATATGCGGTGTGACTAATTATAAAGGAATTATCAAGTCAATACCAGTCATATATATATATATATATATATATTATATCTATATATGATGGTCGCCCTTTCTCTTGCTTATATCACGCCATAAAAAGACAACAATACGAGTACATGTGGATGACATAAAATTACTTTTGGTCATTATAAGCTATTTGCATGGCCATGCCATTTAGCCACCTTCTTTGATCGATCTGTTGACCAATATTTTTAGACCAAAAAAAAAAGATATTACTTGAGAAAACGTGACAGTCACAACTCAGGAGTCAAAGTATTTAGATAAATTTAAAGATACCCCTAATTATAAGTTGATGGGAATTAATTAGATGCAATATTGTAAAGAAAGAAACATAATAGCGTTGGCGTGCAGTAAAATTGGAAATCAAGTGCTCCAGTCTTCGTCACTTTTGGCAATATGTGAAATTTATTACAGGTCTGGACCATACTATGCTTAATGCATTGAATATAGACTTCAAGAACTATAATTAAAGACTACAAGACCGACCATTTTTATCTTTGACATGGTGTAAATTAAACATGGATATATACACGTTTTATATTTTTAATGGAAATAGAAAAGTCAAGTTTGAACTATGATTTTTAATGCATAAGACAAAAAGGGTATGTGTGTATGTATAGGTACGAACATCAGACAAATTACTCTGCAAATTGGTATTGAAATTTGAATAATTTATTAGATATTGTAATGCATTTTCGTTGTTACGGACACTAAAAAAAAACTTCCTTTAATTAGTTTTCAAGTGATACATAAACTAAACAACGGAACCGGATAAGATTATCTTGGTTAGAGAAAATATGATATTGTATACAAGTGTAATATGGATGAGTATCTAGGGATCAATTTTCATTGTCCGCAATGAAGTTGAAATTATGTTGGCGTCTAATCAGTTTGTCGAATATGACTTGGGTTGAGCTGACTTCGGACTCCTTGATATATTAGGTGACGAAAACATAAGCTAAGCTAAGTTCTTTGTTGTTCTAGTTATGATCCCAGTGGATTGTCATACGGCTGAGGATGTGAATTAGAAACTAAATCCTCTTTATTCAATCTGGGACAAAAAAATACATAGATGGGTAGTAGTTGAGTTTTTTTAGACCATGAATTAAGCTAAAAAATATACAATTAAACTGATAATGCAATTATATATTTCTTTACATAAACCTTTGATCTCCTTCTCTTTTATCTATTCTGAGTATTTTTATTTCTTTTTTCCTCTTTTCTTTCAAGTGAACTACACCTCTATTTTTTTTTTAAAATTTTAAAGTGTACTAAATTATGACTTTGTATAATTTTGAAATAGAAGTACCATTATTCAAACCGAGTCTGAGGACTCGACTGCAATAACATAAAAAATACCAGACAGAACCTCCTATAACACAAACGGTCACCAAAAAAGTGAAGTAAATGCATTGCAAGCTAGCGTGTTGGCCGTCACATTTCTGGAATTGGAGATATGAGAACAAGATCACCATCACCTACTCAAATTACTCATTCCAATTCAAACAAATTATAATCTAGACTTTTTCATTCGAACCGGCAATTCAAGCATCATATAAATTCCTCTTTCTTTGACGGTAAACTAACAAACTTGAAGTGCAGTTTTCTTTTGGAACTGAATGCAGTTTTCGTTTCGTGACAATGCTTATCTTTTGCAATGAGCCGCTAGTGTGTCGCCTAAAATTATATATGTTACGTTTTCAAATATGTAATTTTTCTTTATTAATTAATTCTTAGAGAGGCTCTCCAGCGATTAACAATATTTCACTGTTGGCAACACAACCACCGTACCCCGTTTCAGTTCCTTTTTTTTTTTTTTTTTTTTAATGAAAGACGTTTCAGTTCTAATGCCAAGCAAGCTTGACTTTTTACCAAGTTTTTGTTAAAAAAAAAGCGCCTTAGTTACATCCACCATGTTATAATCATATAGTTCAATCGACCATATTCTGATTTCAAGTTTGTTATAGTGGGTACAGATTTAGAGAACTTGACGTTTATGATGTAGTTATCTACTATTATAGCTTTAAATAGTCTTTCAGCGTTTGAATGCTCTTTTTTCCTCCCTTGGTTTTTCTTAGGTTTTACTTGAAAAGGTTTTAATAAGGCTCAACTACAAGGCCTTGGCTTGGAGATAAGTTTAGCTTTTTTGAAATTACAGTTGTTTTCTTCTCTTTTTGAGTTGGTCTTTTTTATGTTTTTGGGCTGGGTACTCTCTTGTAATTTTTATCTTTAGGGTGTGATTTTGGCAACGTAATTAAAACTATTAAGTTAGAATCAAATCATTATAATATATAAGAGCTTTATATTGTAACATATTTTTACTTTAAATTATAACATATTTTTCTTTTTACACTATAACATGTGAGAGTTTAACACTGTAACAGTTGAAACGATATGCCTAAAGGCACTCTCAATTTTTAATCATATTTGAGTTGAAGATTTGAAAGAGGATGAATCTATTAATGGATGCCAATTTAGTTAGAATATATTAGTAGTCTCGGATATCAGCTATCTTAGAATGAATTAGTGGTCTCATATATCAATTATCCTTTCTTACCATTTACTTAAAAAAAGTTCACTAAACTCTCTTGGTATCTCATGTTTTTGCTCTCACTTGGAGATTCAATTTACCAAGCATCGAGCCTTTTAAACAACATACGATCTATTTATGATAGTTTGTTTAGTAAAGTGGTTAAAATCATTTTTTATAGTTGGATTGATTTTTGATTTAAATTTTGTGAAAGAAAATACCATAATAAAAATAGTTAAAACTATAAAAAATAGTTGAAACTATGATTATAAACGGAGGCTGAAATACTGAGCCTCTCTCTTATTCTCTGGTTTAAACATTTAAGCAATATGTGATCTATTTATATGTCGTTTGCTTTATGCACAGCAACAACCGACTTCATTTCTAACAGGTTAAAAACGACAGCGAACTCCTGAAGAACAACGACATGTTCTTTCTTAAAGACGGTGGCAGATTAAGAGATATAAAAATGTGCCCTTTTTCTCACCCCAGGGACATCAAAACAATTGTAAAAACGTCATGTTTATCTTCTTAACGACAGCAAATAATCAAACATAAAATATGCACTGTGAATCACTTTTTATAGTTTGCAATGACAAAGCACACATATTGCGTGAGCTGCTCCTTTATAAACGATCACAAACTATGAAGAAGGAACCCGTTAGCCACGTGATTCATGAACGTGGATTTTTTCTCTCTCATTGACGGTAAATATTTTTAGAAGACCAACGACATGTTCATAGAAACAGCAATATTTACATCTAAACGGCTTGTCGTAAAATGCTTTTGCAGCTTCCACCAAAAAAGAAAAATAATAGGTCGTTTTGCTTTTCAAAAAAGCTGTATTTGAGAATTAAATTGAAACTTGAATTTAAAACTTTAACATTGTAGCAAAAGAGCTCATTACACAATAAAGTACTTATATTTTACATTATAAGATGTATAAGTTTTACACTATAATAATTGAAACTTGGTTCCAAAATAATTTCTTAAACTTATGGAGAGATGTCTATTTTTTCCTTCAACGACATCTAATTTTTAAAAAGACTGAGATGTCGTTTTTCCCCTGGAAAAAAGGAAAAACCAGTAAGATACCGTATTATTTTGTTCAAACGACAACAACATTTTGAAGAAGTGGAAGGGCATTTTATAAGAGTTAAAAACTCCAACAACAGACGACAAAAGGAACACTGATTAATTTATCATTCAACAAGTGATTGGTCTCGATTAGATAAATGAGAGCCATGGCTCGCATACATATCCACTCAAAGAAAACAATAAATAGTATTTGGTTGTCAAGATCAGTGATATAATATTCTCCATGGATTTTAATAGTTTATTAGTTGACTTAATCAAGATCAAATATACAAATAACAAAGGGGTCTCTTGTACTCATGTCATTTGTTCTGTGTCCAACTTCTACAACGAATAAAGTGACAAATTTAATATAAATCCTCAATACACAATGAATTTTTTTTTTTGTTATGTTCCAGTCAGCCTAATCTGAATCATCATCTTCACATAATTACTCTTAAACTTGAAGCCAATTGTCCAAGTGATCAAGATCGATTAGAGAAGCCACGGATTCAAAATCCGATCCATGTGGAGGTGTCTCCTCCGAGGGTAACAAGAAGGTTTCCTCATCATATTTTGCTGATGATGAAATCATGTGGTGTTTGTCATAATTTCCGGGAAAACTTATCTCGGACCAATCGGTGTTGAGGAAATCCGAAAGAAAATGTTGGTCCATCTCAAAGTCCATCACAAAATCATGGATTTGATCATTTTCGTTTGAGTTCATCGATGAGCTCGGTGATTGCGCAATCTCAGCAGCAGCGCTAGTACTAGTACTATTACTGATACTCTGATCAAACTGGTCATAAATCTTTTCTTCTTTTAAATCAATAGGATTTGGGGTAATAGGGATCGGTTTGGCAGGCCTTATTGCTTTGCTTCGAATCACGCTTGTCTTTACATCGCTGTGTTGACGGGGTTTTGGCGCACAGAGATTCTGTTTCTTGGTTGGTTTTGATCCAGATTTCTTAGGCCTAATTGTTTTTCCGAGTTTTGTGTGCCAATAATTCTTGATTTCATTGTCTGTTCTACCAGGAAGCCGCCCAGCTATTAAAGACCATCTGCATCATCAATTGAAATTCAAGATCATTAGCATATACTAAGAATTTCATATGATAATAGTCTTTTTATACAACTCTTATAAGCACAAAATACCTGTTGCCAAGAAGTTTGTGAAGCCTAACTATGAGATCTTCCTCTTCTTCAGTGAAGCTTCCTCTTTTAATGCCGGGTTTTAGATAATTCACCCATCTTAGCCTGCAACTCTTCCCGCATCTCTTAAGCCCTGCAGTTACACGTCACACATATACAACATGAGTCTCTATGCTTTGTACTAGCTTGTAAGAACAAAGAAGAGTCGTATATGAATTTATTATTAGGCTACGTCTGCAATGACAAATATAGTATTAATATATCGAATCTAGTTCTTACCTGATCTTTCAGGAAGGCTTCTCCATTTCCCTTCACCATGCGTTTTGATGTATTCGGTGAGAATTTTGTCTTCCATAGGCGTCCATGCCCCTCTGTTCAATCCAGCATCCTTTGAACAACAAGGCTTTCTACCCATCTCTCTCTCTCTCTCTCTATGTGTCTCTCTCTCTTTCTCTCTATCTCTCTAAGTTTTCCTAAGGAAATCGTCGGATTGGCAAAAGACTTTAGGAGTTGGAAGTTGGGTTGGTGTAGTACTACTCGTTAGTGCTTTCTATATATATAGTATTGCAAGTGTAATCTAAATCATTTTCCTAGCAGCCACCATTTACGGCTATAACATCTTTAATTTAGTCCAAAGTGTAGATATTAGACTTTTTCTATTTTAATTGGAAAAAAAAATGTGAGAATCGTATTTACTTGTTGTCGACAAGGAATATGCCTTTCATAACGAACCATGTGTCTTGAGGCGGCTGCAGTGCAAAAAATAATTTTCTCAAGTTGTTGCCTTTTCATATTATAAGTCATAATTGGATGGATATTTCAAGTCAAGCACTACTTATTTTTTTTGGGTGGGACGAAAGAGTCAAGTAGTACTTGTATGAATTAATATCTTACACACATAGAAACTGATAACCACCTCAGCTCATGATTTTTTTAACCACAAAAAAAAAAAAAAAACTGGCTTTTATAATAGGACCACGTACAAATAGCGTATCATTTTAACCATTAAAACTAATGAAAATCAGAGTTGAAACTGAGCTTAAAGCGCGAGAGGGGGAAAGTGCTCTCTCTTTAACCGCCTGCTGCCTCATCGGTTAATAAAAAAGTATACAAAATATGCAATTTCCAATATAAATTTGACAGTTGAAAAGTAAAAATTGATAGATAGTTTATTCTCTCAAGTCTTACCATGGAAATGGTAGAAAAGAATTGGACAGGAAAAAGAATAAAAAAAATATGGAAAACGTTTAAAAATAGCATGGATGTGATGTGGTCAGAAAACTGCTGCGTTTGCTGCTTCGTTGTAGCTTCCATTTTCGAAAAGGATAAACGGTCTACATTTTCATGATGGGACAGGTTTGGTCTAAAACGTTGCCTGCAAAGACTTTTAGAAATGCGTACCGTTACAATATTTTTTTCCAGCAAAGGACAAAAATGAGCAATGAAGTTGCATTGTACTTGGGCACATGAAGTTCCATTTCGTAAATGCAATATATTCATATTTGACGGTTGACTTCATTTTGTTAGCTTGCGAAAATGAAAAAAAATATATATATATATATTTCAGCCACCCGCCTGGCTATTATATAAACCTGAAAATTCCAATATACTGGATCTCTAATGTACGTCCAATGCTAGTCCGTGTCAATGAAATTCAAAGCCCATTAATTATTTTTATATATATACATTTATTCATTTCGTAGTATATAACCAAGAAATAGCATATTATGAAGCATATTGCCCCTATTTTTACGAATTTAAATTTTTTGTTTCTAATTTTCTGTTCCTTTTGTTTCTCCAATACTATAGTTTGCTATACAAGTTCAAATTTAAGAACTTAAGCATATCATAAATACAAAATTATTTAAGTAATTTAATAAGGTGTGAAAATTTAGTAAGAAAGATGATCGATTGAAAATTAGAATACTAAGGGGGACAATATATTTGAATTTTTTTTTTCTTTTTACCTCTTATCATTTATATTCGATTGAAGAGGACAATATCATATCGCCCTAATAAGCGTACTAAAATATGGTATCTCAAGGAACTTGTCCGCTTTTCTGTGTCACTTATCTAGCTACCAAAGGAATTTGTCTTTAAATGATTAAAAACAGTTAAAAAAATCTTAACATATTTTCAAAGAAAAAAAAATCCTCTCTCATCTCCCTTCTTTCTATCTTCAATTTGTAGAAAATAATTTACCTGTATATCTCCTTATTTTCTTGGAGCAAGGAAAATAATCTCCTCATATATTTCTGTAAGGTTGGTTGTTATTGTCATTCTTATTTTCTTGTTTTGTTATCTGTGTTTTGTAACTTCTTTATATTTTTTTTTTGTATTTTTTCTTTTTATTAATAAAGAGTGGGATTTTATGTCGGACGAGTTGTTAATTAGTGGGCTCTATCTAGTTGGATGTGCTAAGTTTTCCTCATAATAGTTTCCCTTTCTTCATTTACTTTTAAATTGTCATGATTATGAGACGTTCGAATGACTTAAACGGCTCGGTATCCTCGCTTTAAAAAATCAACACCTACTTGGTTGTTTAAAAAATAAAAAACAAAATTAACAGGATTAATGAGCGGTTAATCAAGAAGAATTATTAATTTTGAGTCATGAGTAAAACTGATGTAGCACGCAATATGTAATATCCAAGACAGGAAAGGGGACATCTTCGTGAAAGAGCAGATTTAACAATTGAATCCATGCACTTCTAGGAACTTATTCAATTGAATCTTATAATTTATGTTTACGTTCTGCTTTTTGTTAACGTAAAAGATACATTAATGTAGATGGGTAAAATTAATTATCATTAAATTGTATGGGCAAGTAAGAATTTTGAGGCTTGCCAACAACTTCCCTGTTGTTCAAGGTTCATGTTCACTCAGAATTCTGACGATTGCTTGATATGGGCATTGCTATTATGCCATGCTTTCACAATCTTGAAAAAGGAAAAGAACACTTACCTTTTTATACCTTACACCTTTTTATGCCTTACATTTTGTGTCTATAAAAATGTAACCTTGAATTTTGGATTCTTGGAAATTATACCTTAAATTCATATTAACTTTTGTACCTTTTTTAAGTTAATTGTTGATTTTGACCTATGATAAACTTGCATTTTCTACTTTATAGATGAACTTGTAATAATCCCCTAATTAATAAGGGCTTGTTTGGTACAGCTTTTGCTTATACTTTTAGTCAGTAGAAGAAGGGAAACAAAAACTGTAGCTTTTCAATAAGTGTTTGGAACTTGATTAATACTCTGGTATAAGTTTAAAGTCTATTTTAAAAGTGTTTTTTTTAAGAAATCACATATTGTGGCTTGGACAAGAAGCACTTCTGGAGAGCGAAAATATTCTGACAGATCATCTAACTACTTCCAGATACTGCTTTTGAACTCAGGAAACAAAAAAACAACTTTTAAGAAGCTCTCCCAAATAAGCCTTTAGTAAATTACCTTTTTGTAACTTAGCTTGGAGCATAATTTTTATAATTTTTCTTTTTTTTTTAAGCATTGCTACTTATGATTCATTTTGGAATAGAAGATCATCCATATGTTACAAAGGTCAAATTTGTTAATTTAAAAGTTCAAATCAATTGTTAGCCCCTAAGAGTATAAATGGTTAGTTAAATAATATATCTTGTAGTTCTAACTATTTCTTAATATGTCCCTCTTTTTTTTAGAAACTATAGAGTTGTCTTTTAAATGGAAAAACTTATTTCAATTTTATTCCTATGAATAGAAAAAAAAGGCAAAATAAATAACTACTTTTGAACAATTATGAAAAATATTTTATATTTTAAAAACATAAAAATCCTAAAACACCACATCAAATTTAAAAAAAAAAGATCTTAAGTCTTATGACATTTTAAATGTTAAAATAATTTTTAAAAATTTTTCTTAAGGAGAAAAATATATTTTGAAAACAAATATAGTATAATTAAGAGTATTTTTGTTTTATCGTCATTTTTTTTCTATTTATAAAGTATGTGAGGGATAACATTGAACTAGTTTGTCAAATTCAAATAATAACTTTGTAGTTTATAAAATTAGAGAGATAAATTGAGAAATAATTAATACCAGGGGGTATTGTTTTGTAACTAGACCAAAGCATAAATTAATTTAAAGTTAAAAACTAATGAGAGAACATTGAAATTATAAAGTGATTTATTTTTAATTTCTAAACTCAAAATACATGGCCTAGCCTGTTGGTTATCCTTTGTTTGGAAGTAGACTAAATATTTGGAAAGGAAAACATAATGGTGCTACATTTTCTTCTTTAGTGCACGGTAAAATATTGAAAAACCCTCCTTTTTTAAAGTAATATACTGGAAAGCACGTCTTTTATTATATTTGATTTGATTATTAATATTGGAAAGCACTATGCGATGATCATGCACAAGTAAATATATGTATATTTTATTTTGAGGGGATGTATAAACTTCATATTGGAATGCACTCATTCGTTATTTTATTTTCCTTAATTTGTTTACTCCTTTTTGACGAAATATGAGGCTAAAATCTTTCTAAAGAAAATATGTGCCGAGAAAAGCACATTTTGATAGAGCATTTGACAATGAAGGGGAAAGCTTTTGACAATAATATGGGGTGAAACTTTTTAAAATATATATATACGAGGGGAAAATGCACTTTATTCTTTAGTGGTCATGCACTAGGAAATATTGGAAAGATATTAAAAGAAACATAAAATATGAAAAACCTCAAGCAACGACCGAGTGCTCTTTGAAAAAGTCGTGAGATTTGCTCTGATGGGGTTTCACTGTAAAGGGGATTTCGTGAGAGCGTGTGGCGTCAACGCGTCTCCATCGGGGTCCAAAGGCCTGCGTTGCTTTCGGGCTAGCCACCGGAACTTGGGCCCGCGAGAGAGGGAGGCTGATCCGAGCTTGGGTGGGGAGAGAAGGTGATTCAGGGAAAGGAGAGGTCCAGTATCTGAGGGGCGAGGCGAAGGAGAGGCCGGCGGGATCGAGGGTGGCTGGTGGGTTGGTAGCGGCGACAGCCATGAAGTTCAAGGCAGTCTTGGGGGATGCATTTTGGTCGCAGCCGGAGGAGGAAGGAAACCCAAACCATGGAGGTAGAAAGGGAACAGCAATGATCTTCAGCGGTCGCCGGAGGAGGGAGGAGGTGGTCGGGGAGCACTGAAGGCGGTGTTTTTCGGCGAACCTGCGCTAGTTCCATCGGTTTGGAGTATGGGGTTGGAAGGGGAGGATAGTGGAGGGGTGGTTCGCCGGAGACCACACAGCCAAAAACGGAAGAGACGGTGGCAGCAGTGGGGCACTCCCAGTTAGGATGTTTCTCCATTTATTTCGTTTTGTTTGTACCATGTTTCTATTGTTTTTTGTTTGTTTGGTGTGGAATAAAATTGGTAGTCTTCCCACCTCCAAATTTGTTTTGGATTGAAAACCCACTGCTCATCAACGGGCGTGTGTTTTTAGTCGGTTAAAATTACACCAAAGTATTAGTATCCTTATTTGGGTGAAATTGGTTCCGGCCGATGGGTTACATCCACTTTATTGGAGTTTGATTTAGAGCTGTTAATAAGCTACGTCATTGGTGTCGAACGGGCTTTTCCTATAGGTCTCGATGTCATCAATTATCCTTATGGTGGATCTAATCTGTATTTAAAATTTTTGGTGATTAATAGACGGCTGTTTAATATATTTGTTTATACTAATTTATCAGTTGAATGAAAATTCAATATTAATCATCAAAAAAAAAATATTGGAAGGCACTTTACTCTTTTGACAATAATATGAGATGATTTTTTCTTAAGATGAGGGTAAAAAAGTAAAAGAGTCCACAATTGAACTTCGAAAAAGAGAACGGTTGACCTTGGGTGCCTTTCTTTCTCCCCTCTCGTTATCCACTCTGCTTCCCCTGTTTCTCACCACATAAACTCTAAAAAAAGCACAAAGCCCAGTCGCGTAAAATGGAAATTTTTGTAAAAAAACAAGAATGATCTTAATTTTGTTGGAACTTGATATAGTACATTCTAATGTCTCAATTTCTGATAACCGGTTTTTTCTTGACAAACAAGAGGAACACAATGCAAACCTTCCCGGAAAAAGCCAGAGAACTATGGAACCAATACGAGCTCCGAGCTTTAGTCCTAACTAGCCTTGTGCTGCAAGTCATCCTCATCCTGATCGGAAACGGGAGAAAAAACTTGGCCAGTAACAAAATCAGATCCCTCCTTTGGCTGGCCTACTTGTCCGCTGACTCCGTCGCGACGGTTTCTCTCGGAGTACTCTCCCACAACCAAGAAGAAAGCCCCAAAAAACCAAATGCAGACCCAAACTACGAGATCACAGCGTTTTGGGCTCCATTTCTTCTCCTCCACCTCGGCGGCCCCGACACAATCACCGCCTACTCGTTGGAAGACAACGAGCTGTGGCTTCGGCACTTGCTTGGCCTAATTGTGCAAGTGGGAGTGGCTTTCTATGTCTTCCTCAGCGCTTGGAACTCTGGTAGTACGATGAGTCTTTTGTCGATTCCGATGTTTGTAGCCGGGATTGTCAAATTCGGAGAGAGGACTTGGGCTTTAAGGTCGGCGAGCAGCGAGCATTTTAGAGAGTCCATGCTTCCTAATCCTGACCCTGGTCCTAACTATGCAAGATATATGGAGGAGTATTGTGCAAAAAAAGAAGAGGGTTTTCATGTTAAGTCCGGTATCATTGACGCCGGTAAAGCAGTGGATCAGGATCATCAGGGCATAACAGCCAACGCTTCTATTAGTGTCGATTCGACTAGGGAAATCGTGCGAAAAGCCTTCAGATTCTTCTTGGTTTTTAGGCGGCTGTGTGCTGATCTTATCCTTAGTTATCACGACATAACGGGAAGCCGATCATTTTTTCAGAACACATCGTTTGAGAGCGCTTTTAAGGTGATTGAGTTCGAGCTTGGATTCATGTACGACGCATTTTACACCAAGGCAGTGTTGATCCACTCCCGAACCGGTATAATCCTTCGCTTCGTTAGCTTTTCCTCGACTGTTTCAGTGCTCATCGCGTTCTTCTTCTCAAATAAGGAAGCGTATTTATGTGTCGATGTGGCGATCTCTTATGTTTTGCTTGTTGGAGCGATAGTGCTGGAGATTTACGCCGTAATTAAAATGCTTTCTTCAGACTGGACATTACTACGGTTAAGCAAGCATAGGAATGTCAATTCGCTTGTGAATCATTTTATCCCGGCAAGAACTCGACGCCTTCTGGATAAAATTAACAGGAGAAGGTGGTCTAATAAAATGGCGCAGTACAACTTAATAAGTTTTTGCCTTAAAAATAAGCAGCCTAAGTGCATTCATCTCCAGAAGGTCTTATCTGTTAACAAAATTTTGGAAAAATACAGACACATGTACGTGAGAGATGTCCCTGATTATCTCAAGGAACTCATATTCAAGCTGCTAGAAGAGGAATCCAGAAGTGATTTTAAGAACTTCAAGGAGTTATGTCGTAGGAGAGGCGACCATGTACTCAGAGCAGAGAATTTGCTAAATAATGTCGATTTGGGCTGGACCGTAGACTTGGAATTCGATCAGAGCATTCTTCTATGGCACATTGCAACAGATTTATGTTACTATTCTGGTACTGGCGGCATCGATGATGGCAATTCGAATCGAAGAGCGAGCAAGTTGTTATCGGACTACATGCTGTATCTTCTGGTGGTGTGTCCTTTCATGTTACCGAATGGGATTGGGCAAATAAGGTTCCAAGACACATGTGCTGAGGCTACCGAGTTTTTTAAAGAGAGAGTAATAGTCCCCAACAATGACAAGAATGTTCAGTATAAGGAAGCCTGTTGTTTATTGATGGAGGTGAGCACAGAAGTGCCACCGTCGGAAGTGAAAGGTGACAGGAGTAAGTCTGTGCTGTTTGAGGCTTGCATTGTGGCTAAAGCTTTGAAGTCGATGGGAGCAGAGGAACGGTGGGAGGTGATGAGTCGTTTGTGGGTGGAAATATTGTCGTATGCGGCCAACCAGTGTAGGTGGAGTCATCATGCTCAGCAGCTCAGGAGAGGTGGAGAGTTGCTTACTCATGTTTGGCTTCTCATGGCGCATCTGGGTATAACGGAACAGTTTCAAATCTCAAAAGGTCATGCAAGGGCCAAGCTAATTGCGCAGTGAGCCAGTTGTCTCTTCAGGAACCCTTTTTCTTTTCTTTTTTTTTTTTTTTTTTGTTTTTAGTGGGATTGAACTCAAAAAAAGGGAAAAAAAAAAAAATCTACCCCTTGTCTATGCTTTGTTGTCGAAATAAGTGTATAATTACATTTACATTATGCATGCAACCGCTAGAACTTCTTTTTAGCACGCAAAATCAAATAACGTACAGTTTTAGACCTTTATATCCCATTAAATAATGATAAATTCATGTATTTTGGTTTTTAGTTTTAATATGTTTTTATGTGATTTAACAACCTTTTTAGCACGACTAATCATTTTACAAATATTGTGTAGTTTTAAACCATCTTATCCTCAAAAAGTTTTGTTAGATTCACGTATTTCTTTACAGTTATGGCATGCTTTTAATGTGCTTTAACAGTTTATAACTACACGATATATAGCAAGTACTATTAAGGTTTTGTTAGAGTGTTCTTAGGGCCGGAATCCGGCGCCGCCAAAGGGCTGGTCGTTGGATTTTTGGCCCTGGAGATGGAGATCCAAATCTCATTGGTCAGGCTTCTGGTGCTTGGGTTGTATTTGTGGTCTTTGGGGCTGGGTTGGGACGATGTTGAAGGAGGGTTTACTGGATTTCCATCGGTTCTACGGGGATCGCCGGAGCTATGTTAGCCTTGCTTCCTTGGGTTTTCGACCCACTCGTCATGGTAGAGTTGGAAGTTATGACCATGGGGGAGTTTTTCTCAGCGGCGGAAGTGGTGTTGCAGCTGGTCTTGCTGGCGGGAGGAGCAAGGTGACTTCGGTGGTACAACGGTTTGGGAGTTTGGTCCCCACGGTGTTGCGTCTCTTCCAGGGGGTGAGTGTTTCGGTGTTGGCATGCAAATGGGTGCTTCTCCAACGACGCTTTTGGCTCTTTATTGTTCTGCTCTCCTGGGTCATGATGGCTGCGATGGCCGACTCGTCACTGGTGGTTGTCTCCGCGGTGTTTGGGTTTTCCTTTCCGTTTTGTTTTTGACAAAAATGTTTTTATTTAATAAAGGCAAAGTTGATTTCGCCTTTAAGTGTTGTGTTTTGTGGTCTTTGCGTTTTTAGTTTGTAATAATAGAAATGGTGTACCAACTCTCTTGTTTTGTTTGTGAGTTCAATGTGCTAGAATTGGTTTGGTTTTTAACAGTATCGTGGGTGATTTTTGTTTTAAAAGTCTTTTGTTCTCGATCGATCTAAGTTTTCTATTTAGGAGTTGTTGACCGTTTAAGAGTTGTTGAAAGAGTCATTATGTGTGTTCCATTATTAATACACTTTTTTGGCTTCTATAGTTAGAATCCAATGCACATACTATCTTTTTTATGAGTTTCATTAAAATTTACTGGTGAAAATGGTTAAGGAAGAGGGATAAATTTTCTTGTATTTTAAAGTCATTCAAGCCTGAATTAATGTGTGTATTTTTTATTTGAAATTCAATTTCCTTTCTTTTTTAAACAAAATAGTAATTAGTATTAAGACTTTTTTCCTTCCTATTTAACCTACAATTCTTGATTAAAAAAAAATTGCTCCAAGTCAACCAAAACGGCCTATTGGTCTTGTCTTGAGCGCTAAAGCAGGCAAACGAAACTATGAGACACCAGTCACATGTGAAGGCCATTTGGAAATGTGCAGGATGACAATAACTGGGGGAGGGAGCTCAAAGATACTTCTTATATTATTTTTCGCTGGGGAAAGGGTAAACAACTCAAATGTAGACCATTACTTTATATATATACACACACACAAATGTAGACCATGACTTTTGAACGAGGGCGTGGAATGGATAGAATTTAATCTTAAATTGTGAAAAAAATATATAATATGATTATCAAAACAATGAATACAACTACACTGGAAGGAATTAGATTCCTCAGATATCTCCTATTCTTGTTCAGTATAAACAAATTCCTCTACAAATGAAAGAAAAGACAAAATAGAGAGTGTATATATATATATATATATATATATATATATATATATATATATATATAGCAATGGATTTGAATCCAAAATTACTGTTTGCTAAATATTCAAATTAATAATTTGATTATGATTTAAGTTAATGATTCGAATTTTTATCCAAATTGATGTTTAGATATGTATTTAAGTTTTAACCTAAATATAAAATAAAATTGAATTTTGTGTTTAAAGATGTAATGAAAATAGTATTTGATTTATTAACAAATATAATAAAATCTTAATGTTAATTATCTTAAAAAATATGCAATATGGATTTTAATTTATTCCTCTCTTCATTAGGAATACGATGAAAAAGAATCATCTTATTTGTAAATTCAATGCAGAAGTTATATTTTTTTCTCAAATATAGGAGAGGGATTTCAGCTTTTATTGAAGTAAAGATATACGGGTATAAAAAATTTAAGGGATCAAAACTCTAAAATTTTAAATTTTTGATACTTAAAAGATTTAAATTTAAAAAAAAATAAATATATATCTAAAAAAATTTTAATATTTGGATTAAATTTAAGTATATTAAGTGGAAAAAAGATGCATAAAACAAAGGGAACGAACAAGCACCAAAAGTTCGCTTTCACTTTCCTGACTGGCTTGAGTTACATCATGCATCTGTTTCACATGCCACTTTCCAAATTATAGTCGAACCCACATACCACTAGCCTTTTTTTAAAAAAAGAATTGTCTTGAATTTCTCATTTGAATTATCACCGGGAATGTTCAAGCGCATTAGTTATTGACTACTGCAAATGGCAATGGCTGGCTTATTGTACTATTCCCTCCAACTCCAAGTGCAATAAACCAGCTAAAAAAACTAACAAAACATCGTGTGGGGTGACTGTGAGGACATGGAGTGGGCCGCCGTGGAGGAGGCAGTAGTAGCTCGGCTATTTGCATCTCCGACGTCGTTGGAGTCCAAGCCCGGCTCTCCGAGCTTTGGTGCTGTTCTTTTCACTTATTTTCTTGAATACCAAACATCAGATTTCAAATCAACAAAGCCTAGGAGTAATGCATTCCTCGACTTTATACAAAGTGGCGATGCTCACTCCTATCTCATCTTCGCTGTGACCTTGTTTTGGCTTAACTTAAAGCACATATCACTCTACCATGTTTTCATTTGCGTCTCTCTTGTTACGGCGTGTCTTTTCATCTTTGTAAACTACTTGGCGTTTCTCTTGTTGGAAAACGACATCAAGTGGATCAGCAGAGAATCGAGGTTGTTGGGTGCCATTTTGGAAGATGCTCAAGGAATTAAGGATCTGAGCGATCAAATAAGAAGCAAAGCTCCTGAAGTACGGGATTCCGAACTCGGCTCAGATCAAATACGAAGCAAAGACTCGGGTGTGGTGAATGTGGGATTGAACGAATCTGAGGTAGCTTGGGTGGATAAGACGGATTCCGAACTCGATTTGGGTGTGGTGAATGTGGGACCGAACGAATTTGAGGTGGATAAGACGGATTCCGAACTCGACTCGGGTGTGGTGAATGTGGGACCGAACGAATCTGAGGTAGCTTGGGTGGATAAGACGGATTCCGAACTGGACTCGGGTGTGGTGAATGTGGGACCGAACGAATCTGAGGTAGCTTCGGTGGATAAGACGGATTCCAAACTCGACTCGGGTGTGGTGAATGTGGGACTGAACGAATCTGAGGTAGCTTGGGTGGATAAGACGGATTCCGAACTCGACTCGGATGTGGTGACGGATTGCGAACTCCACTCGGGTGTGGTGAATGTGGGACCGAACGAATCTGAGGTAGCTTGGGTGGATAAGACGTATTCCGAACTCGACTCGGGTGTGGTGAATGTGGGACTGAACGAATCTGAGGTAGCTTGGGTGGATAAGACCAGGATTGTGGTTTGGGAAGCAGAGAATTTGGTTAAAGACTTTCAGAGTAAAAGGAAAAGAGGGATAATTCTCCGAAAAATGTCACTTTCAATGCTAGACTTAAGTGGTGTAGAAGATCTTTTTAAGAGGACTAAGCAGGTTAGGGATGCGATCAACGGTAGCATTATGATCAAGAATGTGCGTGAAATCGACGTATGCGATGTGCGTGAAATCGACGAATGCGATGTGCGTAAAATCGGCATACGCGAATCGCTGGAGAAATCTTGGTCTACAGTTAGAAAGTTGTTGGACAGGCCCATTGAAGAACAAGAGAATAAGTGGATCAAATACATATTGCAAGTTGACGGAGGTGCTTGTGTTTCCTCTCTTGCAGAGAAAGTAAAAAGTATGAAGAAGTTGATCGATCGAAGTTTAGACAGTGGTCGTCATCGATTACCGCTGTGCTTGGAAATAATTGAGCTGCAATTAATGTTGTTGGATCCTTTCCTTCAACACGTCAAAGAGCTTCAACTCGAGAGCGCAATTGGAAAGGCATGGTTGGAGGAAGTTGATGAAATAGCCGGGGAAGCGCAACTCTCCCTCCACGCATTCTTGAAAGCAACGGCATATCAGGTTTGGTGGCTTGGAGTTCCACGCATCATCAAGGTTGGAAAGCTTGGAGAAAGCTTGAGGCCGCCACTAGGAGCATAGATGTCTCCTTCTCTGAGCTTTTCCAAAGACAGGAAAGGTATGGTTTCAAATTCATCATCAGAGATTCTTCAAAATCTTCCAAATACCATAATGATGATGGCAAAGAGAAAGTTCTGTCCGTCGTGAAAGATATTCGCAACTTCCTTGATCAGACGCGCCTAAAACTCGGCTGGGTCTCTAGTAAACTGGAGTCGCTTTGTGATCAGCTGGAGAAAATGTGTACACTGTTGGATGACGCGGAAGCAACGCATGCCGGCATAAACAGCCTCAGAGAAGCTTGGTTTGGGCAAATGGAGGATGTTGCTAACATTGCAGCCGAATCCAAGAAAGCCTTTTGGAAGAATTTCGCTAGTGGGGATGGGAGCTTCCATAGGTTGAGAAGTACAAGAGCTAGGCTGCAGCTTTCACGTGAAATCGACCAAATCAAGTATCGGATTAATGTTATTGAAAGAAGCATAGGGGCATACAGCATTGAGCTGAGAGAAGAGTCGAGCTCTGTAGTTGGCCTAGAAGAAGATGTAGATTCATTGGTCTCACAATTGACTGCCGAGAGTAGTCATCAAGATTGCTCTTGTGAAGTTCTTTCCATTGTAGGAATGGAAGGCATTGGCAAGACAACTTTGGCCAAGAAAGTGTACAGCCATAGTGCTATACAAAATGGTTTTCCTATCCGTGTGTGGATTAATGTACCTGAGAAATGTGAGGGCGTATCATTTCTAGAAGACGTAGGAAAGCAGATTCCAGGCTGCCATAATCCAAGTTTGCAAGAGAAAGAGATCAAGTCCGAAGAAGAAGAGTACTGGAAGATTATGGTTAGTGATTTCTTAAATAAGGACAAGTACTTTCTAGTTCTGGACAACGTGTCAACAAAGGAAGCTTGGGATACACTAGTGAAACTAATGGTGTTAAAGACATCAAAAGGATGTAGAGTTTTACTCACCACACGCGAGGAGGAAGTCGCCTCCCTAGCCGATCGTTACTCGGGTAAGAAACTTAGCCGCGGAATTAGACTGCGGACAAAGGATGAGAGCTTGAACTTACTCAAGCAGATGGTGCATATTTCTACAGGAGAAGAAAAAATAGCGGAAGATATTGCAAGTGGATGTTTGGGCCTACCTCTTTCCATTATCCGTGTTGGATACATGGTGTTGAGGCTGGGACTCACTGCTTCTGAGGCTCTTTTGAAAGCGCCATTATTGAAAAGCGCCTTCAGAAAAAGTGATAAAAATTTAGAATTGCTTGAACACTTTGAATTGTTTCCAAGGGACTTTGAAATCCCTGCTAGGAGACTAATCACTTTATGGGTTTCAGAAGGGTTGGTGAAAAAAAGTGGAGACGAGAACCAAAACGAGAACCAAACTCTTGAACAAGTTGCAGAGGAGCTTCTTTCTAAGCTGATTGCTCAAGGCATTGTTCGGGCACTCAAGAGAAAGGCAAATGGGAAAGTCAAGACGTGTTGCTTGCCAATAACACGTGAACCGACTTCTCTCCAGTTTTCTCATGACTCTGCACCGGAAATCCAACATGTCAAGTCAGTTCAGAGACTTGCTCATCATTTTGACTGCAAAAGTCATCAAAGTGTTTGCCTCATTCACAGTAGCTCAACACATGATCTACCAGACAACACAAAGCTTCACTCCTTTTTCTGTTATGATTCTCGAGAAGACGATGAACCCAGAGAAGGCATAGGCTTCTTTCTTCACATAGGGAAAAAGCTTCATGACCTTCACTCATTTCTTTCTTGTGATCCTAGAGAAGGAACCGGAGAGAAAATAGGCAATTTTCTTCGCAGGGGAATTGCGCGTGGTTACTTCCAAGGATTGCATGTACTTGATCTTGAACGCGTGTTCAGACCTGAATTGCCCAAGGACATAGGAAAACTAAAGAAGTTGAGGTATTTGGGGTTAAGGTGGACTTACCTTCAGAGTATACCGTCATCTATAGGCGAATTAGTCCACCTAGAAACCTTGGATTTGAAGCATACTTGTGTCCACGCTCTGCCTAGCTCATTATGGAAATTACAAAGACTTCGACATTTGTACTGGAACCAGAGTAACCGAAGTAAATTCATGCAACATCCAAGTGGGAGTTACCTAAAAAGCCTTGAAACTTTGTGGGGCGTGTTTGTGGATAAAAATAGTCCTTTGAAGGATTGCCTGGACAAGATGACCAATCTTAGAAAATTAGGATTGGCATTCCAGTTAGATATGCGAGAGCAAGGAAGAATAACAGATCGGATCACGAAGCTAAAGCACCTCCAATCTCTGAGGCTAAGATCGATTGACGAAAGGAGTAAGCCCGGAAATTTATTACTGAAGCTCTCAGGCCTTGAGAATCTCTCCAGCCTAGACTTGTTTGGAATAGTTGAGAATCCTATAGATGAATTCCCAAAGCAGCTTACTGAGCTTACCTTGTCAGCTTGTCGTCTTTCAGATGATGCAATGTGTAAGCTTGGGAAACTCCTGAACCTTAAGTTTCTCTGTTTCTATTCCAACTCTTATAGAGGAAAACAAATGATTTTCTCTGATGAGGACTTTCCTAAGCTTCTAGTATTAAAGCTATGGAAGCTAGAAGAATTGAAAAAGTTGGTATTTCATGAGAAAGCGCTGCCAAATCTCCGGGAGTTGGAGGTTAGGTCCTGCAACAGATTGGAGGTCCCATATGAATTGAAGAACTTAAAGGCTCTACTTGAATTGAAGCTGACTAACATGCCTGAGGAATTTGTTAGGGAGATTGATAATAGCAAGGGAAAAATTTGGAATGACACTACTCATTCTCCATCAATCAAAATCATCTACGGCTTTTAGATTTCATACCCAAAAATGGAACTTTGTCTTCCATCTTACCAAATGTGGTATGGTTTTCTTTCTTTTATTTTGTGCTGATGATCTTTTCCAGTTATACACAAAATATAAAATTTCTGAACATGTAATTTACAAGAATTTTTTGTTTTCTTGTCAGCCGGCATTCAACTTTTGAGTACTGATTGTGGACCAGTAATTGAAGAAAATCAGGTACTGTCCTGGGTTTTGTTTGATCTGAAGGGACTTTCCATAAGTACTGCAATTTGGTTTGAGAGGGATTAAAAACAAAGTGCTCTATTTTCTATTTGTATAGTAATTTTTAATATCTATTTTTGAAGCTTTCTAATACTACGGACGGAGACTAAATAACAATGCTTCGTATATGAATAATGATTTCCTGTATAAGTTGATGTCAATTGGATTTGAATGGAATGTGACCTACTGAAATGTAACGGAGAAAGAAACAACCAAAAAAAACAAAAAAGGGAGGAAGGACAATAGAAAGTAGAAGCTTCAATTCTTCCTCTGCTTATCCCGCCATTATATTTTTTCTGTACATTTTGGTTTTCATATATTATTACCTGTTCTATGTACTACATAGACGAAATCTGACCTTTTAGCAGGCCATTGAAAGCATTAGTTCCAAAAATAAAGCTAAGACACTGAGATAGGAACAAAATTATTGTAAACTTAGAAGATGATATATATTGATCCTTAAAAGCAGTACTATACTATTAGCATGGTCCATCACAAAGATGGTATTATCAAATAAATTGCTGTTCTTAGAAACCATTCCAACAGAAATAATTAAGGATAAGAGGGTCATCCACAGCAAGACTAATTCATAGCTAACCTTAGAAATTAGGATTCCTTGTCCACTAACGATGGTCAACTTGTTATGGAATTGTCAACGGACCTCCATGTTTTCTGAACAAAGAGGTACTAGATTTTTTTTTTTTTTTTTTTATGCCTGCAATTTTCAAAGAATATATGGGATGGAGTGCTCTACGCGAGTTTCTTGTGGAATAGTTGACCGAATTTCTGAATTTTCTCATATTAAACATACTTAATGGCCTGAAACATACAAGAAGTACAGAGTCTTTGAAGGGATTGAGCGGTTACATTTTATCGTCTTTAGAGGGAGAAATGAGTGATGGTGATGAATATTTACAGGGTGTCAAGGAGAGTGGTCTAACTTTAAAGTTCAAACTACAAATAATATAAAACTATCACACAATACAGTATACAGTTTAAACTCTACAGTTAGAGCTCTTCTCCTAAACACTTCATGAACAGTAATTGACAATGTATATTATTATAACCATAGTGGGTTCTATCTCTAATGTTGTTTGGTCGATTGGTTTTGTTTGACATGTCCTGTAGATTTAAATAGTTTTTCTGATGGTGGTCTTTTTGTCCTTTTCTCTGGCCTGGCTCTCTAACTCGTTGGGTAGTTTTTCTTTTCTTTTCTTTTTTCCTGAAATAAAGATAACTGGTTGGATAGCTTAATAAGGTTCTTGTGCCGTTGTACACTTTTCTGTCTGTTAATGAAGATTTTCAATTACCCTCGCACAAAAAAGGTGATAAAAATCAACCCAAAATTAAATTATCGTCAAATGACTTGGAATGGGGACAAAACCAAAGTTTATTTTAAGTCTCTCCGGAGGCACAAAACAGTGCCAAACAGAAAGCCATTGTTATTATAATTCTTATCAAACAGAGTTTGCCGTCTCTTGACGATTCAACTTCAACCCCATCACAATCCCCAACTTCTCAAAGAAATTCCTTTCCCTCTCTCTCTCTCTCTCCCCTCTTATTGGTGGGTCTCAAACACCGTGGCATACAAGGGAACAAGTTGACCACCCAAAACGAGGAAGAGACTGTTTCTTACACTCTTTGTGCTAATAAAATACCTTAATAAAACATCACATCGTCCAAACGAACAGCACACCAACACTTGGGAAATGCCTTTCTTTGTCCCTTTCATAGGGCGCTACTACCCTCCTAAGTTTAATTTAACAATTTTTTTTTAAGGAAAAAACAAGTCTGCTTGCTCTATCTTCAATGGTCAATGGGGAATCGCTGGTCCCTCTTCGTCTTTTTAACAAAATTTTCTCCTTCTAACTCATATTATGTCTAGTGAAGAGCCAGAGCCAAACCCCACCTCAGATCACATCATGGACTGGCTAGAAGATTCAGTTCCATTCCTTTCATCTTTCTTGGATGATCCGTACAGTCCCGGCGAGATCAGTGGCTACCGGTGGTGGGATGAAAGTCAGGCGGACGTAGGCCAAGATCTGATCAACATAAGAGATGGTTCTCTAAATAGTAGCCCTTCTGTCACTGCCGCTATTACCACCACAAAAACTCCCAACCCCACCATTTCCAATAATCTCCCACTTCCCAGTTTATCCAAGAAGGGAAAATCCGAGGACGAACTGAATCCTAAACCGTCTCAACAGTGGAAAAATAATGGCCGGCAGATAAACCAGGTCAAGGATGTTGACACGGCAGTTGAAAAAGTGGTTCCAATCAAGAAATCAGTAGGAATCAGGAGAAGTTCGGTTAGAGCTACAGGGAATAACTGTAATAACAGTAGTAACAAGGACGGAAGGTGGGCAGAGCAGTTGCTCAAACCTTGTGCCATTGCAATCACCGAAGGAAATTTCACGCGCGTGCAACACCTCCTCTTTGTCCTCAAGGAGCTCGCTTCCCTCACGGGAGACGCCAACCACAGGCTCGCCTTCCATGGACTCCGCGCTCTTACACACGACATATCTTCCTCTGGCTCCTCCTCCTCCTGCTCCACCCTGATAGGCCCTGCTGCTTTCGCTTCCGCAGAACCACGTTTCTTCCAGAAATCCCTGATCAAATTCTCCGAAGTTAGCCCTTGGTTCGCCTTCCCCAACAACATTGCAAACTCCTCTATCTTCCAACTCCTCGCTGAGGAAAATGATCGAACATGTAACCTGCACATTCTCGACATCGGGGTCTCGCACGGCGTGCAATGGCCGATACTTCTTGAGGCCCTGACACGCCGACCGGGCGGCCCTCCTCCGCTAGTTCGCATCACGGTTATTGCCGGCGGCGCCAGTACCGAAAGCGACCAAAGCGTGAACACCACCCCATTTTCAATAGGTCCGCCTGGGGACAACTTTTCCTCCCGACTTCTTGGATTTGCCAAGTCCATGAACATTAACCTACACATCAACCGCCTGGACAATCAGCCATTACAAAACCTAAACTCCCAAATCATCGACTCCGCCGAGGATGAAACCTTAATCATTTGCGCACAATTCAGACTTCACCACCTAAACCACAATGTACCCGACGAGAGATCGGAATTCTTGAAATCAATTCGGAAAATGGGGCCAAAAGGGGTGATCTTAAGCGAGAACAACACGGAATGCAGCTGCAGCAACTGTGGGGATTTCGCGACGGGGTTCTCGCGGCGGGTCGAATACTTGTGGAGGTTCCTGGACTCGACGAGCTCGGCATTCAAAGGGCGAGAGAGCGAGGAGAGGCGGCTGATGGAAGGAGAGGCGGCGAGGGCTTTGACGAATAAGGGGGAGATGAACGAAGGGAAGGAGAAATGGTGCGAGAGAATGCGAGGAGCCGGGTTCGTGGGAGAGGCTTTGGGAGAGGACGCCATTGATGGGGCTCGTGCACTGTTGAGGAGGTACGACGGCAATTGGGAGATGAGGGTCGATGAGGAAGATGGGTTTGCGGGATTGTGGTGGAAAGGCCAGCCTGTTTCGTTTTGTTCGTTGTGGAAGTTGGATGAGAAAGTGCGTGACAGTTAAAACCGTTATTTTTCCTTCGTCCTTGTCTATTTTTCCTCTGTGTTCTGCGTAGGTCTATAGGAGGATTAATTATTGATAGATTAGAAAAGGCTGGTTTTGCAGTCTAATTATCGCGCTGTGTTTTTTTTTTTTTTTTTTTTTTTTCTTTCTTTCATTTGTGGGGTCTTTTCGCTGTTATTGTTATGCAGATTATCAAAAAAAGAAAAGAAAAAAAAAAGTATGGTTTGGCATAGAAATCTGGTTACGACCTGATACCATGATGGGGTAGTTTGAAAATCTTATGCGATCTAACTGTAACACATTACATGATTAAACAAGTTCTCCAAATAAAATTAAAAAAAAAATGATTAACCGATATCTATACCTTCAAGCCAAAAAAAAAAAAAACTAATCAACTATACAATGGATCCTCAATGGACAAACTTAGCTGTGTAACGACGTTTAGCTGCTGTGTTTTTATTCCTTTTTTTTTTTTTTTCTTTTAAATGTCTTTTGGGAAGCACAACAAATGTTGTGATTTTAACCAAAAGCCTTGGTACTTCATGAAAGACGATTCCTACCCATAAATTGCTAAAGTAGAAACAGTGATAGCAAAAAATGTAACAATTAATAATTTGCTTATGACACGCTTGAGTCACACACTTTTTTTTTTTTGGGAAAATAGTGGTTCACAAACTTTTTTTATAAAAACTTGTTGTTGTGATCTTTTGGTTTTAAGGATTAAAGATATGTATAGGGTTGTATTATGACGTTTTGATGAGTGTAAAATGTTGTTTTTGCAATTTTGCTTGGTTTTGAGAATTGCCAGATTTGGATTGATGGTGCTGGGAATTTCTAGTACCACTGATCAGAATTCCAACATGTTTTTGAATACATTAATGATATTAGAATTAGGCATCTATGTATAGTTGAAAAGCTATGAATGTCTAGTTTCTAACGCTTTTGAGTTTGTGTCATTTTGATATTTGTACGATTTTATATGAATTTTTGAATGAACAGAGGTCAAACTATTAGTTTTTTATTATGAAACACTGTTTAGTATTTAAATACATTTTTGATACATTAATGACGTTGAAATCAGGTATATGATATATTATTGAAAAGCTACGGATGTCTAGTTTCCAACGTAGTTGAGTTTGTATCATTGAGACATTTGTACAATTTTTATATAAATTTTTGAATAGACAAAGGTCAAGCTGCCAGTTTTTATGAGACACTTTTGTTATGAATTTTGTTGCAACAAATGTTATATTGGCATTAATATTGATATTGTATTAATATTGATGTTGTGATAATATGCGATTTTATTATAATGTTTCCAATAAAAATATAAATTATAAAATTGGTATGAATAGTCTTGAAGGCAAGCACACCGAGGGTCCTTATCACCACGTCACCTCACACTAAGAAGTTGTGTAAGTTGGTTAAAAGTGTAACTGCGTCTCTCACCTGCGATATGAGTAGCTTGATATTAATATATATTTATACATATATGTATGTGTTCTGATGCTATGTATGGTTGAGCCAATAATGTATTAAGTCGATGAATTTATATTGAATGATGATGTTTTATGTCTTTTACGAAAAGATTAATTTTATTAAAAGTTATGAACGAATAAGAAATGTTTAATGGAATCCTAAAATGGCTTCTATCGGGACAAAAGTTGCCCATTAATAACACCGAGATGAAGGTTGTCCCAAAGGATGGTATGGAGACAAAGGTTGTCCGCTAACTTATGTAGCTTTAGTAGGATTCGGTGGCTAGCTACCCCAAATTCTATTGGAGCCACGCACATGGGTACAACGCCAAGGGCCTTAAGATGTAAAAATTGGATAATACATAAGTTATGAAAAATGTTTTCTTATGATTAAGTACAAATGATGCTGAACATGATTAATGCATCATCTGTGAGATTTAGGAGTCCACTTACTAAGTGTTTGCTTATTAATTTTTTCTCTCAGATCGCAAATAAAGGTAAAAGGAGCATGTAGGTGTGGAGAATGACGGTGTAGATACGAGATGATAGTCACAACGGAAACTTAGAACAAAAATCTGTCAAAAGAATTTCCTAATGTTTAATGCTACTTTTATTTTCCGCTATCATGAGTTTTGTACTTTTTGGTTTTGAGATTATAATGTTTTGTTTATTTTGAAATTCAAGAACCAAGATAAAATTTTGTTAATAAAAGTAACACCACAAGACTGGTGCTATTCCAATGGTGACTCAAAAAAAAATTATTATTATTATTATTGTTCAGGTTTTTGCTAGTTTCTATTTCACTACGCTTTTTTCATCAGTCTAATTATGAAAGAAATGTATTTAATATCGTTAAGTTTCATCAGTCTAATTATGAAAGAAATGTATTTAATAGGTGTTACATTGTCAACTGAATAGATTGATTCAACTAGTGAGCATGGTTTTACATTTGATGAAATCTAATAGAGATTCGAACTGTTCAAAAGTACTTTCTAGTCTATTTGAAAAAGTGGTTAGAACTATTTTTTAAGGTTGAAACAGTATTTTTGTTTAAATTTTACTAAAGAAAATACTGTATCAAAAATGGTTGCAACCGTGAGTGCCAAGCAGTTGGAACCGTGATCTGTGCTTGGTATCCTCTCTGTAATTAGATGAATGACTCCAAGCAATTCCGTACATAGAGCCAAAGATTTAAGGATCAAAAGGATTTAACGAAAACAAACTTAATAGAAATAGATTCTCCTTGTAAGTTTTTAAAATTGAACGCCAGTCCTTGCATGTAAGTTTTGCGAATTTCTTTGCCAGTAATTTTTTTTTTTGGCCAGTTTCAATACTCAGTACACTCCACTTTCATTCTTCTTTTCTCCATTCTTTTCAGTACTCAGAACACTTCGTTATTGAACCATAAATGCCTCTGAACTTTTGGAATGAATTGATATGAGATAAAGAACAATGACATGTTTTTTAGTTTCTTTCGGCAATTCAAATCCATCTGGTTTCCGAATAAATCGAGCACTAATAGTCTTGCCAAAAACTAAAAAAAAGCTGCAGCTAATATTTAAGCCATGAAATCTAATCACGGAGAAGCGGAAACTCCACCAAAGCGTTTCCAATTATTCTGTTCAATCTTAAACATGACAAATTGATATGATCATAACAAGTGGAACACCAGGGAGGGAGAAAAAAAAAGCCAAACAGAGAATCCAAATGCCTTGCTATAGTTGCCAACAAGCATTTGCACCGTTTCTGTCCGAATGCCTCGCTATGAGTTGGTTGATACATGGAAATGGATGAGTGCAAGTTATCAAATGAGGATGAAATAGTGGTTGTCAGTTGGAGGAGAGTAATGCATTCAAAGACCAAGGAGAAAGACCAAGAAAGAAAACAACAACAGCGAAGAATTAATACATACCTAACCTGTGATGGGATCTGGATTTAAACTTGCATCGCACCGGTTTCGTCTTTGTTACATGGATTTGTGCCAGTTTCCATTTTGTTTCTGTTGATTTTAGGACAGTGAATGATTGTGTCCAGAGAATTCTCCTTTGCCGCCGCAAACTCATTCTCAACAGCATTTTCACCAGGCATGTCTTTTAAGGTCAACACCTGGAGAACCTTTAATTTGGTTAACCCAGCGGTGATTGTCAATTTTCAGCAGGATCGAACCTCAAACTCCCTCAGCTTTTCATGGCTCCAACCTCCACATCCAGTTTCTCCAAATTTGGCAGATTCCACATATGAAGAACCAGGAGCTGTGGAAAGTCCTCTTTGGAGCAAACCATGTTTGTTCGCTGACAAGAACCAGAGAGTAAAGAGAGAAATTTAAGATTTGGAAGCTTCCCTAGCTTTGACCTAGGGTCTTCCAAGAGTCCAGAAGCAGATAGGGTAAGTTCAATGAGGCTTTTTGGCAGCTCAGTTATGATGGCAGACTTTTATTGCGTCCCCAACAAATATAGGCTGGTGAGCTTCTCAAGTTTCTTAAAAGACTTCAACTTTAGATCCTGAGGCTTGCCCGTTTCGTTGATTTGATCTCAAAGTCAAGGATCTTAGGTTGCACGGTTCCGCAATTCCCTTTACCAAGTCCTTTTGCCGCTCTACCGGCAGCTGGAATATTGTTATCCCCAACTTTCGGAGGCTCTGAAACTTGACTAGATTTTTGGCCAAATCACTTCCCTCGTGATCCACAAATACGCCACACAACTTCTGCAGATTCTTCATGGAAATGGCACTTTGATGAGGCATGATTTTGATTCGACAGCTCTGGTTCAAGTAAAGGTTCCTAAGTTTCTTCGGTTTCCATGAAGAACTAGGGAGCTCCCGCACATATGTATGCCTTAAATCAAGGGGTTGCAATAAGCTGCCTATGAATTCTGGAAGATTTTCTAGGTAAGTCCACCTTAGTCCTAGACATGTCGGCTTCTTTAATTTCCCTATGCTGCTTGGCAAGTGAGGTCTGAACACGCCTTCAAGATCAAGAACCAGAAAATCTTCGAAGCGACGACTAGCAATGCCCTTGAGGAGAAACTTGCCTACGTCTTCACCAGGCTCATTTCCTTCTCGGGTATCAAAGAACATGATGGATCGGGGATATTTTTCCTGCAGAAAAACAATATCCGAGTTGAGACCATGAACACTGACCGGAGCTGGCATCCTTGTCGTCAAAACAATTTGCAAGTTGCCCATCAAAACTCGAAAATACAGACCACGAGCAAGCTCTAGCCATGTTCTTTCGTGTGTTGCGCAACCAAATCTCTTGCAAAGCGTTTGGAAAGCGGCACATCTTGACATTCCCATTACGCTTTCTCTCAACTACTTGGATCATATTACGATCAACCAACTCCAGAAGATACTTGTACGCCACAGTTTCTCGAGTTTTTTCCTCCTGAGCATCACCGTTACCATTTAGTACTTGTTTAATTGATCATGAGCAATGTCTTCACTTCCAATCAATGCTGAAGCAACCCATAGAGCTACTAATCTCCTGGAAGGAATTTCAAAGTCCCTAGGGAAAAGAAATCACGGTAAGAAAAACACTTATCATGAATCAGATCGGACTGAAAGCCCTCTTTGTTGATTTCCCAAGTCTCAGACCATGGACCCTGAGAGGCATAACCACTCTCAAGCACCCTTGACAACTTGTCTTCAGTGAGACTCTTCCCAGACAATAGATATCCAAGGCGTAGAATGGCAAGTGGCAGGCCTCCGGTCCTTGCCACTACTTTCTTTGCAAGCGATCTAATTTTCCCTTTATTCTCGGGAGAGAAAGAAAACATCTGTGTGAAAAACTCCCAGCTCTCTTCTCCTGTTCGTGGCTGAAGTCTATAAATGTTGCCTGTGTCATCGCTTAGGTTAGCACGTAAAGCCAACACTCTGCTGCATGTTGTGATAATAATAACACTATTGCTTTCATCTGGGAATGCTTGTTTTAGTACATTCCAGCTTCTGTTGACCTAAGATCATCCAGAACCACAAGGCAAACCTGCTTCTTCAAGAAATCGCGAATTTCGTCGATTTAAAATTGTTTCTCGCACCCTTTGTCCCTGGTCTTCAAGATCTGGCCTCTAACGTTTTTGAGAAGTAGACTTTCATTGGAGTACTGTTCTCCATGTGGTAATGAAACGAAACGACAAATTTTAAATTGCTTGAGAATGGATCTGTGATTACAGATTTCTTTAGCCAGAGGTGTCTTACCAATCCCTTTGGTCCCCACGATCGAAATGACGGAAGGCTTCCTCCACCCCATAGTTATTACTTGTTGTTGCAAAATTAATGCTATAGAAACAAAGAATAAAAACACACAGAATTTACGTGGAAACCCAAAACGGGAAAAACTACGGACAGAAGAGAAGAAAATCACTAAACTCATGAAGATTACAGTGGAGGCGTTAGGGAGGCTTAAAATTTGGTAAAAATAAGCCCTAACGCAATACATCATATATATAGGTATAGGCAAAACCCTAAGGGCCTAAAAACATAAATTAAACGGCCCCATAACACAGGTCCGTATCAGTGGTGGGCTATATGATCGGGCCTATCGGCCCGATCCCTCCGCTACCACCACAGATCTCATGAAAAATCCCTCTTTTGTTTTTCACCACAATTTGTCGTACCGCGAGCTTTTCGGGTCGGGTCAAATTAAATTCGGGTCACCATATTCTAACACTTGTGAGCCTTGAAACCAATTTATGTACGTCCTCCTCCAGACCAACAACAGAGCAGGAATCTTCAATCACCCGGATGGTGCACACCTGTACCGTTTTGTGAAGGAGACTGGCTGCTTTGTGGATTTTTTTAATTTCAAATATTAGCTTCGATGTTGATGCTTCCATGTAGTTCTTCACACACTCTGTGCTTCGGTGGCTATTTTCTTTAGCAGATGGAAGCAAGCCACTCTAGCATGCCATGCACCTTTGGTTTCTTTCTCATCTTTCAAAAGTTGTTGGATATCCTCCATCCGTTTACGCAACAAACTGATACTGCGTTGTGGTTCTTCAGAGTACTCTGCAGTACTTTTGGGCACCTGCTTGCGGATGCTGTCTAGAGCTATTGAAATACCTCCATCATCCATGCGCTGGAGACGTCGTCGGACGTGTTCTGATGAGACTCTTCTGATAAATCTAAGACCGTATCTGTCTTTTGCCTCAAGAAGATCAGAGTACCTACAATAAAAATAGATTTTGCCTTTCTTAAGCCTACGCTTTGCCATCCAATTGCGCAGACCGAAAGCAACAAGCCACCTCACTATTTTTGCTTCCTGTTCTGAGTTGGTGTTGATTGCTTCATCAGCTTCCTCAATGGCAGCTTCTGCTTCCTTCATCCAGGCCTTTTCTATCTCGCTTTCAAGTTCAAACCACCACAAAACTTTCACAAAAGCCTGTAGAAGCGTCACTTTTATGACTGTTAACCGCAATTGATCTGCCAATTCCCCACGTAACAAGTTTTGGCCTTGAGTGCGGGTGAGTGGTTCTAGAGCCGAAGCCCTTGTGGGACAAAAAGGCACCTTGGAACTTTGTAACTTGTTCTCGATCTTGCCAATAGGCCTGTCCTGCAATCTTCTAAGTGTGTTCCTCGACTGCTCTAGTAATCTGCACAACTTGTTGGTTAGTTCTTTCTGCTCCTTAAGATGCTTGTTCATTACTTCCATTGTTCGCCTCATTCCGAGTGCAAGGTCAACTATTGACATCAGATTGAGGATGACGAAAATAAAGCTGTTGAGCAATGTTCTAATGGCCATCAAATTCTCAAAATATTGAACACATCTCTTGGCCTCCCAAACCACATTCCCTGCTTTGCTCACCCACTGCATCTCTATTTCTTGCAGAAGTTGAGTTATTCCTTCTAGGTTCAGCTCCAAGTCGCCAAATTCACTTGCTCTCTTTTTTGTTTCTTCAACCGAGTCTTTAACTTTCTGAATATTACTTGAAAGAGCATCCAGAAAGCTCCAGTGCCTCTTCACCCACTTGTACTTTTCCTCCAAGTATTTGTGAAATCTACAGCCTATGATGACGATGAGAATGTAACTGCCGCAGATGACAAAAGGGAGTTATCGCATAACAGAAGCCACGAGGTCATCCTTCATGGTAAAAGTGTGGCCAATGAATTTCTTCCTTATCAGAGTTTTTCTCAATTGACAGAAATAAATATCAAGTGCTCAGTTTCTTTTTCAATGAAAAGAAAACATATGAGAATGCAGCTGCTGATTTAGGAAGAAAAACAACCTAACAGAAACAAAATGTTGGGAAGCTTCTTCACTCACAAGGCTAAAGCTTTAGTTGAGCCATTGACCAAGAGAAATGAAAGACCTGATTATTTCTAGTTTTGCATCAATATTTTTTTATGCGTTCATGAATTATGTATTAATTATTCTAGTATATTGATTCTGAATACTGAACTCGCTTACATTGAACAAATTAGCATTCAACGGATTTTGTTGACAATTTCTTTACCAAATACTGTAAAGAAATGTGGAGATGTGAACAAGGAATCTCATTACTCAAGTCCGTCACAAATTTTACTAGTATTAAATTGTCAAATTAAAAACGAGTTCAAATTATGAAGGCGCCTGACTGAACTCAAATTTCACTTGAAAGTTTAATGAAAAACTGACTTCACAAATTTAAAAAATGTACTAAGACAATCCATTACCATATAGGGATCACAACATATAGCATTAATTACAAATCTAAGACTGTCTCTTTAGTCTTTGTTTGGCATCTCGTCTAGAACTGAACAATGTAAAGCTCTCAACAGTTACAGTAAAAAACAAAAAGTTAGTGCAGTGTAAAAATGCTACAGTTTTCAAACTAACATTTTTAGTTTTAACTGTTCTCTTAAACACTGTTTTAGTGTCGTGTGACATCTATCATCTACGGAATCATTTCAATAAATATATTTTTATTAAGTGGACATGGTTTGTATTTAAAAAATAGTACTTAATTGGCATCTGTAGCAGAGTGTTTACACAGGAAGACTTTTGGAATTGACTTCGAAGTCTTTCTTTAGTGTTTTGATACACAACTCATCTTCATCTGTTTACCTCAATGATTACATTCTGATTAGATTTAAATATGGTTCTTGTTACAAGTTGATTTATTATATGCGTCATAAGAGATTTGAAGTGGGTGGAATCTAGTGGCTGATGGCTAATTCATACTACATGGAAATTATGGAAACAGGAATCTTTATTAGGCCAATGAACTGTTTTATCTATTGATGAATATTTAACTTCTAGGCGGTTATACGTAAGAAAAATACTCTTATGGATGGAGAAGAATATATATATATATATATATATATATACACATATATATATATATATATCTTTGCAAGGAAGAGAAAAAAGAACTGGTACACAATGGTGACCGTGATCCATCTTTTTATACAAGACGAGATCGAACCTACAACAAACCCCTGTGCCACTTGCATCTAGACCAAACGGTTTTAGGCTAATGGTGATTCATCTTAAGCGACCATCTTTGGCCTAAAAAGAAGTCAGCATGATGTATAATATTGGGATCAAGCAACGCATTCCTAAGCACAGCTAGAAACGTATAAGTTGTCTCCTTAGAAGCGTGCCCGAGTAACTTGACTCGTAGGCTTTGCTTTAGATCAAGTGGCAGTGTGTGTGGGTGTGTGCATGTGTCCATCATTGTTCAAACCTTGGTATTTCATGTCTTTATTAAAATCAATAAATAAATAAATAAATAATTGACTAGTAGGTTTGCTTACAAACAGCTAATGAAAAATAAAAATGTTTGCTTTCAAGAACAATGATGAGAAAATGGTGGTTTGCCATCCGATGATGTTTTGAGGACAGCCTCAGGTGCAAAATGACATGAAAATGTTTCCTGTCGTTCACTTGAGAAAAAACATGGGGAAGTTTATGACTTGTTGGTGCGTTTTGTCAAGTTTGCTATTGGCAATCATAATTTCTTTTGTATTTTGCAATTTTCTGTCGTTGCATAATGAAACAATATGTCGTTTGTATTTAATTGTTTTTCATGGCTTATTAACTCTGGATCTTTTGAGCCTTGACGGTCATCAATTTGAAAATTTTAAATTGGTGGGTCGTGACTTGAAGAAATACCCTCTTTAAGGTCAAATTTTAAAAGAGTCCACTTTTGATGTCGTCTCAAAGATGAGAGCGACATTAATACTGCTTCATCATTAGAGCTGCGACAGCATTTTTTATTATTATTTTTTGGTGCAAAGTCAATTGGTTCTAATTAATCTAAATGTCACGACCTACCTTTTCGGATTGTCACTTAAGCATTTTTGTTAAAAAGTTTTGTTTTAAGCTTAAAAAAAAGCCACTTTTTTTTAACTAGAAATTTCAAATATATTTTAAGTTTAAAAAGAGTACAATCTATTGATATGTAAACATACACAAAAAGTTACATTGCATTTACTTAATTAGCATTTCATAACATAACTTGTTTTTCAATATTACATATTCATCATTTCTATATATATATATATATATATATATATATGTTTAGCAAAAGTTTTACAGCAGCATCCATGCTTTAACTATACACTTGTCCATTTACTATTGCCAGCTCTATATTGGTACTATTTCAATCTTTTGGTTGGATTTCCTACAGCATAAACAACTAGGTGAGCTATCGCTCAGTAATTTCAAACATAGCCCACAAGATGACTTTTAAACTAACTTGCATGATCAAATTATGCTCATTTATGAGCTTCTATTATGACTTATACCTAACTTAACTAGGGCCTTAGTGTTTGTACTAAATGCGCATAAAGATCATTGTAACACTGAGACCGTAACTTAACTTAAAACTTCTTTTGCGTTAGGAAGTTGGTACAACACTGCCTTAAGTTCTTTGGTGTATCATTTACCCATTCTTTAGATTATAGTATCATACCATGCATGATGTTTAACTAACTTATGCTGAGTATACTATTAAAGTAATGTTTTATTTTTAATATGATAAACTTTTTCTTTAAGAGAATGCTATTATTATCCACACTGTAGATGGGATTTGGTACTTACTTGTTAATTGTATTGTACTTAATCAAATTTTCCCATCCCTTCAGGAATCGCCTTCGTGTCCTGCTTAGACAATCTTTCATTATTAGCAATTTTACTTAATATTAACCTTCTAGTCGATAGCTAAACATAAACACTAACTGCCAACTTTGGTTATTAGTGGGTTTAAAAGTTTAGGCATAACGGAACTTATTTGTCTATCTACAAATTTTTTCTCATCACCCTCGGAGCTAGGGCAAAATTTTCCACTATGACCCTTGCTCTATTTTGAGCGTTTCAAGTCCGTTCAACCTTTTTTGCAAAAACGAAAATTTTACCCTTAATGGGTTTTTTAAAACTTTTCAAGCTTACATTTGTCATTTAAAACTTATTTTTTGTTGTTTTTTAAATAATGACAATGAGTTTGAGGTGCCAATGCCTGTTTTACGATAAAAACCCATTCTTACCATACTTTGTGATTTCATACTTATTTTGTGAAAATTTGATGATTTTGCCCTTGATTTCAAAATCGACTATATTACATCATTGGATTTAAATATTTTTTCCGAATAGGGTATGAACTCCCCAAGTTTTGAAAACCAATACTTTCAATGAAAAAAATTTTCCCTCTCTTTTTTTTTTTTATAATTTTTATGGTTTAAAACTTCAAAAATGCATAGCTCATGAACCGAGGAGAATTTTCGCGAACCGTTCGCAAGCTTTAACCGTTTCAATGGAGTTCAACAACTTTCGCGTTAACTTTTCTAAAATTCAGATTGCACAAGGGTGTTTTAGGCCATTTTCAAATCTACCCTTTAAATAAAAACTTTACAGTTTTACCCTCAATGAACTTTTTCAAACTTTTGCTCATCAAAGTTACTACTTCCACTATGTTGGGTGGAAACAAGAAGGTCCAAAAGAAACTCAATAACCCCTAAACTTATCAAACCCTAGGTTTTGTTACAATACCAAAAATTACTTTTTTTGTGCTAAATTGCAACAATTCACACCACATAGCATGAAGCAAATCACATAAACATATCATAATACCCCTTAAACAAGTCATAGTCCATATTAGGTCTTTACATAGCAAAAGCGCCAAAAAAAAAAAAAGAAAACATAATTTCTTAGGTTTAGTTTAGAATTTATCCAAAACTTTCCTTTGTGATTTTTGTGGTTCTTCCCCTATACTCGTTCTTGACACTCTGCCTTGACATAAATCATGAAAAATTTCTCATCAAAACTCCTTCCAAAAGCTAAAAAGATGAGCTCAATAAAAGAAGAAAGTTTGGATTTTATCTTAGATTAAAACTTGATTTTATTCTTGAACTTTTTGGAGATTGATTCCTTGATGGAATTTAAAAAAAAATAGTAAAATGGGTTGAGAACTTCGGGTAAGCCAAGAGAAAAAGAAGGGTCTTTTTTTCAATTTTTTAGCCACCTTGTTATTTAAAAAAAAAAAAAGTTTCCTTTTTAAGTGTGTGTATGTGTTTTTCTTTTTTTTCTTTTTTCTTTTTTTTTGCAATTTTCACAATATTGGGGGCAAAAGTGAATTAAATTTTTTCTGTCTCCTCCAACCACGGCTGCCGTGTGTCTTCGTAGAATGGATAGAAAAATTTCAACCTCTTATGTTAAAACAAGTGGGTTCCACAACCTTTTCTTCAGTATAAATTAACACTACACTGTATTTTCCTATACCATTCATATAGAATTTTGTATAAATATTATATTTAACAATCTAAAATTACATTAACTTACTTTTGTCCATACTGACTATTTCCTATCACAGTATTTTGCTATATTGTGTACCCTTCTACCAATGTGTGGCTTTTTCCATTGTATTCATCAATTGATGAGCTACCAACACGAATTTTTTTTTTTTTTTTTTTTTACAAATTTTCTAATTGGCAACACACCATTTTTATACTGTTTAGATTATAGCATGATTATTTACTTTAATTAACTTTCTCCTCTCTTTACTAATTCATACCCCAAATTTTGTATTTATTGTGATATAAATTTTATCTGGAGAGTATTTTTTTTTTGCAAATTTTTTAATAGTCATACTCACATTACATTTTAAAAATACACCCAACGACAAGAATTTTACAGATATAATTTACATCAATATTATCTGTAAAACATTTCATTTTATCGTAATTTTACAAAGTACGATTTATTAAAGAAAATTTATTATTTAAATCTAAATAAATTCCAGATTTAAGTAAATGAAGTTTTTTGGACATTACATGAAGTATAACACTACCTCATTAATATTGTGTGATTTCCACATAAGATTTTTTTAACATATAGGTTAAGAAAAAAGAACATCCAATTTTACTTTGAAACGTTTGCTTTTTTTTTTTTAAGGTGTAACTTCATTTAAACTAATAATAGTACAAACTAAGTCGCGCAAGTCATGATAGAAATTATCCTCGACTAGGGTTGAATCCACCAACAAAAACAACAAAGCACAAGGGGACAAAATATGGGGCATCAAGACCTAAGAAGGGAATACTCGCTCGACGTCACAAAACTAAAAGCTTGACCAAGGCTTTTTATAACGACTAGGCCTAAAACCTCCCGAGTAGAGACATAAACGACTTGACCTAGACATAAATCTAGCCGAACAAAACTACACACCCTGCCTACGTCAAACGGGTATACTAAACCAAACGAGTTCAGAGATGGAAACCCCATCTCCATTATCACAAACCAAACAGCAAAACACAAAAAACACACATTTGCTTTTCAAGTATGACTGTATGAGAAGGCGTCCTCTGGTCTGTCCAAGAGCCTTGGGGTAGGCTCTCAGTCAAACCCGCATTTTCAGCTCCAACAACATGTAATTTTATTTCACATTTTTGTTGTCGTTCATTTCAGAGGTAGAAAGCGACATGTCGCTTATATTTCTAAACTATTTTTTCTTTTTTCACCTTGCCTATTACAGTCTATTTTCCACTGATTTCTATAGGCGCAGATTACTTTAAAAGCTTCAGACACAACCAACAATAAATCAAGAAGACAAATTTACAATTTCAAACGGAGGAAAGAAACAACATAACTTTTTCTTCTTACCGAATCATATCCACGGATCAGCAGAACGAAAATATTTCACTGAGGATCAATGACATAGTGATCAATTAAGTTTTCAGTCCAAATCTTAATGCCTTCAAGACCAAATTGCCGTACTGTTGGCAGCCCCTTAAAAAAAAAAAATCTGGGATAGACTCACATTTCTGATCTGACAATCGAAGAGAACCAAACCAGGAAAACAAAAAAAATAAAAAATAAAAAAATCTAAAGCACCACACCAGGAAAGGAGAAGGAAGGAAAGGAGGGGGATACCTTATTCGTCCTTGACGTTAATGGATTGAGAATGAGCAATTGTCATCCAAAATGCACCCCTTCTCAAGTCTAAACCGGCTCAGAAATTCCTCAGGCATATCAGTTAGCTTCAATTCATGTAGTGTCTTTAAGTTCTTCAATCCATCTGGGACTCTCAATTTTTTGCAGGACCTGATCTCTAGCTCGCGGAGACTTGGCAGCGCTGCTTCGTGAATTGTCCACTCTTCCAATTCTGTTAGCTTCCAGATTTTCAATACTCGAAGCTGAGGAAAGCCCTCATGGGAGAAAACCATGTGTTTTCCTGCATAAGAATCGGAGTAGAAATGGAGTATTTCAAGTCTTGGCAGTTTCTCTAGCATGTGTATTGCTTCATCCGGAAGGCAGGTTGCTGACAATGAAATCTCTGTAAGGTTCTCTGGTAGTTCAGCAAAGGAAAGCTTCTTTAGCCTCCCAAACAAATATAGGCTGGAGAGATTCTCTAGAGTTGAAAGCTTCAGAAACAGTTCTTTGGGTTGGCCCAATTCATCCATCGATCTTACTCTAAGAGATTGAAGCTTCTTCATCTTTGAAATCCGGTATGCTAATTCCTCCTGCTCTGCCGCATCTAACTGAAATGTTAATCCTAATTTCCTGAGGTTGATCAGCTTGGCCATGCCAATCTTGAGAGGACTTTCCTTATCCAGAATTATGCCCCACAAAGTTTCGAGGTTCTGAAACGAACTTCCTGTTGGCTGACCGTTGAACTTCATTCGTAGAGTCTGGTTCAAGTACAGGTTGTGAAGTCTCTGCAGTTTCCAAATTGAACTAGGAAGAATGTGGACATAAGAATGTTTCAAATCCAAAGTTTCAAGGTGCATTAAGTCCCCGATAGATGACGGAATGGACTCAAGATAAGTCCACCTTAAGCCTAGATACTTCAACGTCTGTAGTTTTCCTATTGCGTCAGGCAATTTAGGTCTAAATAGACCTTCAAGATCGAGGACCAGCAGTTGTTGGAAGTAACCACGTCCAATGCCCCCCCGAAGAAAGTTGCCTGTGTCTTCTCCAGGTTTTTTTCCTTCTCGAGTATCAAAAGAGATGAAAGAAAAAGAGTTAAGATCTTTTTAGCTTTCTATATTCTCTGTTATTGCTGAGTTGTGGCCCTGAAGAAGGCCAAAACTTATGTCATTTTTATTTAAGGGATAGACAAGTCTTTGAGATGAAATAATGCCCTCTTGCCGGAATTTTTGAAACCAAAATCTTGGCAGTGCAATTCTCAAGCAACATGTCTTGACTTTTCCGTTTGGCTTTCTTTCAACTACCTGAACGCAAGCCTTTTCAATCAACTCGGAAAGATACATGTATGCAACTTCTTCATGAGTTCTTGCATCCTCTTCATCTATTTGAACGAGCCCTTCTGCCACCCATAATGCGATTATTCTCCTAGCAGGGATTTTATAGTTCTCTGGGAATTCTCCAAAGCAGTAGAGGCATTCTCTTAGATGCGCTGGTAAGTCTTGAATTAGATGTCCAACTTGCCTACCCTTGGAAATTCGAAAATTTTCAGTTATACCAAGATGTGCCATAAGCATCCAAACATGAGTGAGCAGCTCACCGCCTCGCCTTAGCTGTTGAGTGTGCTGATATGGTTGACATTGACCAGCGGCGTGGCATAGTATTTCCACCCAAACCTGGCTTATTAGTTTCCACATCTTTTCCTTGTTCCAGTTTTGTTCATTGTCAAGATATAGCAAATTTTTTGCAAGAATGCAGGCATCAAACAGCTTTGATTTGCTTCTGTTTCCTTTCACTTGAGATGGAGGATGGTCAGTTCTCACATTGAGCAATGCATCGCAAGCAGCCTTCTTGACATCCTTTCTGAGTTCTACGTCTTTGAAAAATCTATTGGCCTCGGCACGTGTGTCCTGGAACTGAACCCAGATTTGTCCAATACCATCGGGCAGCATGAAGGAACGTATGACTAGAATGTACAACATATATTCGGACAACAACTTGCTCATCTCTTTAAAACCCATATGACCAACAGAGTTTGCTTCTTCATCCAGGTCGTGGTTATAACATAGATCTGTAGCAATATGCCAAAGAAGAATGCTTTCTTCAAATAGAGCATCATCAATGCTCCAGCCAAGTCTATCAAGGAATCCCTCATTCACAAGAACCCAACGGCCCCTCTCGGTACTTAATTCCTTGCAGGTTCTAAAATCCGAGGCTGTCATTGATTTGTGAAGAATCTGCTTGAAGATTAATTCCTTCAACTCATTAGGAGTGCTTACAAAATTCCTGTAGAAGTGCTTTTGAATTGACTGGTCGAAAACGTTGTGGACCTTACGGACAAAACTGCACTTTCCAGGCTTATCTTTCAAGCAAAAATTTATGAGGTTGTATTGCCCAATATTATTGGACCACCTCTTGTTTCTGGACGGCAAAACTGGTGAAACAGCTTTGTATAAGAGATTGAGAACTCTGTTTTTTTGCCTGCTCAGCCAGAGCATTGTCCAATCAGAGTAGAGCAGTAAACAGACGGCATATATCTCAAGGATGATGGCTCCAGCTATCAATATATAGGTGATGACTACATCTGTGCCTGAGTAAGCTCGCTTCTCAGTCCTCAAGAAGGCCACAAGTACGGAAAAGATACACAAGAAAGTCACAAAACGAAGAATTCCACCCAAGAGAGAGTATAGCACGACCTTTTTGGTATAAAATAAATCGTACATGAATCCAAGCTCAATCTCTATCAACTTGAAGACTTCGTCATAGGCTCTACTCTGGAAGAACAATTGGCTGTCCCTGATGTGATGGATGCTGAGGGTGAGGCCAGCAAACAGTCGATTGAAAATTCTGAAAAAATGGTGGGCCTCTTGCAAATTGGCTGCATCTGGGATGGCGTTATATTCTGGCACAGCACGACGATCATGACCAACATTAGGATGTTCTGGTACAAAATTCATAACGGCCTCGAATTCTCTGGCCATCTTGGAGCTATATTCCTTCATGAGTCTGGCATAGTTGGGCCCTGGGTCAGGAGTAGGGAAAAAGGATTCCCTAAAGTGTTCACTGCTTGCACGCCTCAAAACCCAGATCCGCTCTCCGAACTTGATTATCCCAGCGACAATCATTGGAATGGACAAAAAGTTGAGCTCTTTATCAGACCAGGCATTAAGGAAGATGTAGAAAGCAACTCCCATTTGTCCACCAAGCATGACAAAATTTCTCAACCATAATTCGTTGTCTTCCAAGGAATACGCGGTGATGGTGTCTGGGCCACCAAGGTGGAAGAGAAGAAAAGGAGCCCAGAAGGTTGTTAAAATGTAGTCTTGTCGGTGGAATCATCTGCGCCGCCTGATAGATTTGAAATCGCACCAATTGCGAGTGTTGCAATCCAGTCTGCTGACAAGTAGGCCATCCAGAGAACGAATCTGAGGCAGATGTTTGCTGAGTACTTTCTCCTGCTTCCCATCACGATCAGAATGCTTTGCAAGATGAGGCTAAGCAGAACGGCGACGCGGATCTCCCATTTGCTCCAAAAAAGCATCAAGCTTTTTGGAATGATCTGAGTCATCTTAATGCCTCGCCTGCCTGAAAATTTAAAATAACAGTGTCGTTAAACCAAAACAAATGTCAGTCTCAGTACTGAGAAGGACAAGAAAAATAACGGCACAAACCAATTTTCAGTCCTACCTTCCCTGCCACCAATACGTGAGATTGTGCTCTCTCCTTTAACTGCAGTACCTACTTGAAAGTTCTGTTTGTTCAAGGACCTAAAAATATTTTTAAAAAAAATTATAGGTCTCTGTCACGTTTGATCGAATTTGAATCTTACCTGAAAGTTCAATGACAAACTGACCTAACAAGTTTGAACAGTAGCAGGAGAATCCATTACTATATCTTGATTACTGCATGGAACATTGCATCAGAATCTAAGACTGACGTTCTGAGATTTCTAAACAAGATTTTTTTTTTTTGATGAAAAATTAGATGACGCCGTTAGTTCAAATCCGTAACAATCTCGGTGTTCATCAACACATCTCTCTGTGCTCTTTTTTTTTTTTTTTTTGTCTTAATATATTAAATTTGACAGCTATGGAGGCACTTCTACACATATACATACATTTTTTTGTATCTAGACATAGCTTGTATTTAAATATAATAATGAATAAGTCTTAATTGGCGTCTGCATGGAGCGTTCATAGCTGCAAACAATAAAGTAATAGTTTAATAGAGGACATTATATAATTGAGGAACAGGAAGTTTAGATATTGACTTCCAAGTCTTTCTCAAATATTATAATACACGACTCATCGTTAGATATTGACTTCCATTATAACACACGACTCATCGTTATCTGCGCGCTACTTTTGAAAAAGGCTCATTCGACATGTTGATTTATAATCTGAAATAACAAATTTTGAAGTGGATGCGATCTAGTCAGTAATTCATTTTTTTATAAAAATTAGGATTGATTAAAACAATTCCCCTCAATTGTTGCCTTTGTAATACTTTACCTTTCGAGTTTTAAAACATAACATTCGTTTTTCTTGAAGTTTAAACGGTTAACAAAATAATAATTTTGTTAGAATTTTAACGATAAATTAACAAATAATTTTAAAATTAAAAATATTTTGATAATCTTAAGTATAAAAACAACTAAAAAAAATTAAAACTATAATAAATATAGTCTTTATTAATAATGATTAACAAATCAACTAAAACCATGATGTCTCCCTTCTTTAAGTCGCTTTATGTAAGGTACATTGGCCTAGCTGGATACAAAGCCAGCTGTCATTTTTCCATGCAACACCACCAGAATCTTGTTGGCCGCAGGGTGGGTGTGGAATGGGATGACCCCGCCCGGCGCAAGGTCTAGCCAGGCTGCTGACAGGCCCAACCCGTTCAGGGCCACGAATTGGGACACAAAGGCTGGTGTCACGGCGGCGCTTATGATGTTGGTGGTGTTCCCGGCCACCACAAGGCCCGAATAGATGAAGTCATCTGCGGTGACCTTCTTTGGGTCCTTGCAGTGGTAGCCCGACGGGTTATTGGGGGCTGTTAGGTCCAACACGCAAAAGTTGGCCACCTTTGAGGGAGAGGAGCAGAGGAGCAGAGGAGGGAGGTGGTGAGGAAGAGAATAATGTGAAGCATTTTTCCTTTTTATTTATAGCTAGTACCACAACTTAATTCTTAAGCTTCTAGTGTAGGGGTATGGTGTTGTTGATGGGCTTGGAGTGGGTTCATTATATAGTAGTGAGGCTTGAGATAAAAGGGTTTTGTAGAATGAAAGATGGCCACAAATTTGGCGCATAGTTTTGGGTCAAATTCTTGGGGGTTGTAAGCTATCATTTCTAACCACAACAAAGAATTCTCTTTTTGTTTTTATTGACCATCATCTAGTCAAAAGCATATTGATATATAAATTGAATATCCACTTTTTCAAATTATGAATACTATGTGTACACATACATACATACATATATATATATATATATACGTGACAAATTATATGTGTATCTCACTAGGCTAAAGTATAGCATATGATAAGAATTATAATAAATCACAAGAATTAATATACCGTGATCCAGAATGGTCACATGGGAAAAAAAAGGAAATTCAAAAAAGAGAAAATTTGACAGCTAAATTCCTAATGGGTAGCATTTCTTACCTTTTTCTGGTCCCTTTCAAACGATAAGGAATGGGTTTGGTGTATGTGAACTGTAGAATTCCCTTTCCGGCGAGGTTTCTTTCAGAGAGGAGCAACGATATATGGCTTATATTAAACCATATATGGAGAGAGTTATTTTTTTGGCATGGCAAAATAATTATTGCATAAAAAATTAATAGTATTTAAAGTCTGTACTGTACTTTAAATATTATGCATGGCTTATCACATTAAACCTGCAGGTACATACAAATTTGCTCAATCTTTACCCCTTCCCCAAAATGACTGAACAGGAAAAACTGCTCTCTCTTACTCTCCCAGCAATTTAAAGTCATTGGTTTTGTTTGAAATATGGGGGGAAAAAAGTTACAGTAGAAAAGATTTTAGCGATGGGAATTTGCAAAGAGCTCCGGGAGTTTCTTCAGTTGCATTGCCCACTGAAGCTGGGCCTTCTCAGGTAAGCCTTCGGCCAAGTGAAGATTAGGGGGTGCCAAGAATTATCTTTTGGTTTTTTCATCACACTACACCAAAACGAGGACTTATAGACGTGAAATTTTCATGGCGGTCTAAAACTGTCGTGAAATGGTTAGTGTTTTTTTTTTCTTTTTTTTATGGTTATTCTATTAAGGTTATTCACTCAGGCTCGCTGGTTTAACTGCGCTATTCTTCCCTTCTTCTAAGTAGGTTTGGATGCCTTTGGGTGCTTTCCCGGTAAGGGAGTACCAAGGAAAAGAATTTATCTCCTTCTCATCTCTATCCCTTCCAACCGAAAAACAATATGGTCACGCCGCGGATATCAGTAGAAAGCGAACCCTCGACTTTCCCCCTTCCCATCTGTAGCCCTATTCTAGCATTAAAAAAAAGGGTAAGAAGCGCTAAGGAGAGAGATCAGATTTTTATGTTTGATAATTTAGGGTATTTAAGTATTTACGATGAAATTAGCTAGCATCCCTTGTTTAAATTAAGCAAGTGGGGTCGAGAAAATACTATATGTTCATTCTCAATCGATTCCCATAAGAGGCGTCTACACCAGTAGAGCTTAGTATTGGAGGTGGATGACAAACTTTTTCTTCTTCTTCTTTCCCCTTAGATGCAACTATTAAATAAATGCGATTGCCCTTTCATTATAAGGAGTAATTAAAGATTTGAGACCAATTATATATGCATATAAAGTTACAGAAAATTTTACATGTTTTGTTAAATAACAATGATGTCAATTTTGAAATTAGAGATTAAATTTATTTTTTTTAAGACAAGATAAATGATCAATATATTTGTTAGACGTGTCATAATCATGTGAATAGTTTATAATTGTGTCAGTCTTATGCAACATACTATTTATAATTGTGTCAATCTATGTAATAAACGTGTCGATTTGACATTTTTCTGATATATTTAATGAAGAAGCGGACATCACCATCATCTGCAGACAAATTCAAGTCCTGTTTCTTCGTTAGCTTAGCTAAGGTGGAATATATAATCGACTTTATGGAAAATGAGAGGGCTTTATTGATATGAGAGAGACAGGCTCAAAAATACCTCCTAAACTCCCCTGCCAATTGAGTTAGAGTCTATATTTGTTGTTGAAGCTGCTAACAGATCATATTCAAGTTGATATATTTTACAACAACTAAAAACGGGTTGATACGAACGTAACCTACCTGTTAACCTCAATCATCACCCTTACAAAATAATATGTTGTAGTTGCCCATACTACTATTTTTTCGTGGGGTATCAAAACAAATGCTATTTTATTTCAAACTCAAATCATCAATTAGTACAAGTAGAGAAAAGAACATCTGTTTCATACAAATCAGCATAGGGTACTATATTGCGACACTTGAGATAAACGTGTTTTTTAGAATGCAAAAATATGTAGCAAAATTTAGTGCATGGTTTGGGGACATGTTTGTTGGGGTTTGAAATCATACAACTTTATTTTCACCGCTACATATGGGGATTTTTCTCTTTGGTACATTTTTTTAATCATGACCTCCTAGTAAAAAAAAATATATATTTATATCATACAATTACTCCAATTTTAAAAGAAAATAATAATATAATAATAATAATAATAATTACACTAAGAAAAAGACAATTAGTATGCATTGATTATAAATGGTCTAATACAAGGGTACATGGGAACTGTGGTCCAATAGTACATCACGTGGGAGGACATGGGAGTTTTCATAAACAAACAGTTTGACAGCTATAATTCTAATGGGTGGCAATTCACAGCTTTTTTTGGTCTCTTTCAAAAGAATCTGCAAAGGATTTCGTTTTTGTGGACCCTAAGACTTGATGGAAATGGAATAATCATAAAATGCCACATCCCTTGGAGAGGACAATAATATGGCTTCATTTGGTGCACTTAATTTTCGGATTGAATTGAATTGAAAAGGAATAAATTAGTTGGATATTGTGTCAAATTAATCTTTTGAATAATTTTTTGAATAATAAATTAATTTGAAATACCAAATTGTCTTCAAATATAGAGTTTTTTTATAATCAATTTGAAGACCAAAACAAATAAATTTTTATTTAAAAGTGAGACTAACAATCATTAAGTTTACAATTCATAAGAACTTGGATGTCCTGTCCTAGCGCTTCTTTCTATTAGTTGGATTTCAATAATAAGTGTATGAGGTGGCAGTTATCTATTTGTTAGACAAAATTATAGACATGCGAAATTGTGAATAGGACGAAGGATCGAAGTTGGATCCATAATCCACAAAATAATACAAATTACAATTAAAAAATACAAATTACAATTAAAACAATCACACATTAAGATACGATTTCTATACTGTTTGATAATAAAATTATATTAATTGTTATCGAACGGATTACAATTATCTCAACGGGAGGTTTGATATTTTGAAAGGATTGCACGATAGTGTCATCGTCAAATAAATTAAATTTTTTTTTTCCCGAATGCACAACTAAATTGTCATCTGTTTATCCCCTTTTAATGTTCAATCGATCCTTTTACGATGTTCATAATGTTTCTCTGTACAATTGCTAAAGCACTTCAAGAATAGTTCCAATCAGACCATGACGTAATTATCATGAGATATATGGGCATACTAAAACAAAAATCGAATTCTATTTTATATTACGTATTTAACCTACGACATGAAAGCTAAGTCGAATAAAAGTTTCCTAAGAAAAATATAAGTAAATCATAAACCTCATAAGAAATTAAAAAAAAAAAATTAGGCAACATCCGTTCAACTTATTGTGCCTGTACTATGCCATAAATGTGTCAATGTTTTTGATGTGTTTGTGCTTCAAATTTGGATGAATTAAAGGAATACCACTTCTATAGACATACAAGTTTATGCCCAATATTTATCCTCAAGCTTAGTCCATTTATCATGTCATGCTCGTGCCCACCCAATAGGTAGGACCCATTTCTATTTTTTACAACACAAAGTACCAACGCCGTAACAAAATTTATCAAACTTAATTCTCTTCTTATCCAACTAGATGGGATTTATGTCCCATGGACATATGTGCTAGCAGCAAGCATAATGCCCTAATCCTACACTTTTTTAAATATGCATGGATGTATGTATGTATGTATGTATGCTGTAATTTAAAAGAAAAAAAGAATGTTGATTCTTATTATTGTTAATACTTATAAATACAGTAATTCTAATTTTGTTATTGATATTATACACTTAAGAAGTAGTGTTTATAAGTTCAAAAAAAAGCTGTAATTATAAGTTTGAAAAGTCATAATAATCATTTTTATATTATAGTCTAATATTATGTTTTCAATTTATAAATAGTAGAGAAAATTTGTCAACAGACATTGCATATATAAATTCCCTTTTTTTTTTGAATTTATTTGGATATTTTATTTAAGCATTGAACTTAATGTCAGTCCGGAAAATTTTATATGGTAGGTCCTCAAACGTTATTCTATTATAACAACAATTCATGAGATAATATCAAATAAAAATATTTTTTTTACTACCATTCTAGGTTTTTTTTTTAGTATTGTAACTATTTGTATTTTTAAAAAGTCTTCAGCCAATTCCTTTTTTTTCTATAAGATATTATATGAATGGATCCTAAAGATAGAACTAAAAATAAAGTCTCATTAATTTCTTGAAATAAAACAAAAAAACCAATAGATTTTTTTTCTAGCAAAGAAAAAACGAAACTAAAGTGATGATATAAAAAAGATGTTAATATAGTATAATATATTATTTATTATATGAGTTCATTGATATTATATATTACATGACTTTGTTAACATATAGACTTCTTAAAATTTGAAAGGTGACAAAGCAAAGTAATAAGATGTCAAAAAAGACATAAGCCATGTGGAGCAATTTAAACCATTGTAGTAATCTAAGTAAAAAAAAAAAAAAAAACAATTTTAAATTTTTAGATTGGTTTAAAAGTTGGTGGAAGAACAAAAATCATTCTCACTTCTTTATAGAGAATAGACACTTCTATACACTCTATATGACTCTTGTAATTATACTTGACGCCTTGCATTGAAATATCTCTGGCCATGCATTAAATAAGAAATTTTATAGATTAAAAAGGTATAACACAAATCCTAGGTCTTTTCTTTTTGCCTTCTTCTATTCTTATATTCATCCCAAATTTTTTATAAGTCTTTAAACTGAAGATGAAGACTACTAGAGATTTCTCTTGTCGGTGGGATTATTTTTTCATCTTTTCTCAATACATAATTCATCCAAAATTTTTAATAATCCTTCCGGTGAAGACGGTGATCCTTATAGATTTCTCTTTTCGGTCGGACTATTTATTTCTTTTTTTTTAATTTTGTAGTTTTAGTGTTTTCATAATAAAAAAAGAGATATATATATATATATATTCTTTTAAACAACAGTTTTTAATTTGGTGCATTAAGATCTTAATTTGGTTGTGATAACTTTTTTATTTTTATTTTTTTTTTGGTGTTCTGTGTGGTTTTTTCTTAGTTTTGCGGCTTAGAAATTGAGGATTTTAGACGAGCGAATATCCGTATTGACAACATGTTTATTATTGTGTCAATAGAAAGAACCTACAAAAAGGGCAAAGGGCATTTTAAAAAATAAGATTTATTTCTTGTGAACCTCAGTTTTATCTCCTTAGTCCTTCCAATAGAAAAGAGTGCACACAAAAACATATGTTAGTTATATAATTATATCTCTTATTTTTAATTATTTTTTAAATTGTTCGTTTATTTTTAAAAACTACAGAGGCATCTTTTGAGTTTAAAACACTACGTGAAGTTTGGTTTGATAGAATGGAAAAAAAAATAGGAATAAGAATAAGAATACATTGGAATGAGAATTGAAATGGATTGAATGGTATATTCACATTTTTTGTTTAGTTAAAAATTGGAATAAATTATTGGATTACAGTTATTATGTTTGGTTAGTCATTAGAAAAAATGAAATAGTATTTGTTTTAACATAAATTTCCCTTCATTTAATCATTAATGGATTAGTAATTAATGTAATTTTAGAATATTGAGAGGGATTATTTAGGGATAAAGAATTTTAATTAATATCAATTATGAAATGGAATCATTCAATTGGTTCACTTTTAGAATTGTCATTGAATCATTTTGGTGGAATAGCAATTCCATAGAACTCTTATTCTTATGATTATTTGTCGAATCAAACGTGAGAGCGTCTAGATTCTAGGGATTGTAATTTCATTCTGATTGTCTTTGCATCGAATCAAACGCATTATTTCAATTCTATCTTTATGAATTAAAAAATTAGACAAAACAACATAACTATCCTTAAAAATATTTTATAAATGGAAATCATAAAAAAATCCTAAAACAAAACATCTTATTTAAAAAAAAAGATCTCAAAATTCATTTTTTAATGTATTTTAAAATAATTCTCAAGAAGATAAATATTTTTTATAAACAAATTCGATCTAATCAAACTTATTTTTATCTTATTTCTAATTGGTGAGTAATAAAATTGAAATAAGTTTTTCAAATTTAAAAAATTACAAGAAATAATTAAAACTCTTCATGTTAAAATTGGATACCCCAACAACCTTCATGTTTCCCGTAAAAATAATGACTTGAAATCATTTGTTATATCATTCTCAATATTTTTAAGAAATTAGTCATTGTAATATTTGTTTCAGTTGAATAAAATCGCCAACATTGATTAAAAATGCATAGTAAAAGCAATAACAAAACAAAACACAGAACACGTCCATTTTAAACACAAAACATAGAACATGCTTTTTTTTTAAGGATGAAAAAGGAAAAAAAAAAAATAGCACACCGATCAAAATATTACTGTGTGACCCGACAGAGACCCCAATTTGATCGTATAATCGGTTTCGGGCGGTGCATTAGTCGGGGCGGGTTTCCGTTTCGCAGCCGGCCCACCAAATCTAGAAAACGCATCTGATCTTGAGAAGAAATAGTACAAGTAAGAACTCAAAACTCCTCAGCTTAACTCAACTGAACTGAAACTGAAGGATCTCCTCCAACACCCAAAAAGTTCAAAATCCCCAATTCCTAATCCGTCACCTTTCACCGGAGCTCGACGAGTCGCCGCCGATAGTGGCCGTCGTTATGGAAGGTTGGTCCAAATCAGTGATTTTAGTTCCTTTGTTCACTTTTTTCCCCGTTTAAATGTTCCAAGATTCAAACTTTTGAATCGCTCGTTGGGGCTTCAATCGAACGTCAATGGTTGATTGATTTCTTTGTTTGTTTGTTTTTTTTCCTTTTTTTGCCGGGTGCTTTGCTTTTCTTGTTCGATGAAAGTCCTCAGACGCCATTTCCGTAGTTTTTTTGTTTCTATGTCATGTAAATGTTTCCCTCTTGACAGACCACTTTAATATTTGATTAGATGGGTTTGTACTTACATGAAATCCATATTTATACTAATATATTTTGCCCCTTTTTTTTTAATTTTAGAGGAAGTGAGTATATGTTGTCATCAAGAAGCTCAATAATATCCTGAAGCTAAACAGGTGTGGTCGTGCGGGAACTTTTTTAAGCTTGGTAAGTGGTCCTCATTTCATTTTCGTGATGCAGATTCTCCATGATGTTCATATAGTTTGAGAACTGCTCATTGGTCATATGTTTAATGTAGGTTTTTTTTTTTTTTTTGGTCAACTTTACCAACCGAAACTTTTTAGCAAAAAAACCTTACCACCCCATTAACTTTCCAAGTTTGACGACTAACAATCTGTACTTTCCGACTGAAAAAGTAGATAGACACTTAAAATTTAGTACCTTAACTTCTTGTCTAGCTAAATCATGGAAACTACTGTACTTTCTTTAGGTAGAAGTCTCCAAGCTTATAACTTGACTCCATTAATTAGAATGTTCTTGTACGGAAATTCGCTAGCTGGCAATTCTAAGCTGGTTCCTTTCAAAGCTGCAAGCCTAAGTAATGTATTCGCGTGCAGCCTAATCCCCTTTAGTCACAATCTGCTTTTTACAAGCATTTTGTGGCTTTATATAAGAAGCTGCAAAGAATAATCATAAAGACATTAACATGCAGATGTTTATGTTATCATTCACGAGCTTAATCCACCCACTTTTTAGGAGTTTTCCCTTTGGTCTTTTACTTCCGTCGGTCCTTTCTTCTTCAAAAAAAACTAGGTTCTGACTTTGTATTTAAGCAAGCTTCTGTTACACTTTTGAGTTGGATAACAACCATGAAAGTGGTGAATATACATGATATGTAATGGCATGAAAACTTTACTAAATTGGAAGTTTAGGCCTCGGTAAAACATTAAAATTCATAACTGGCTTAATTTCGGTGTGGTGTGTGATCAATGGAAGATTAAATGATCTGATGCTTATTCATATACTAATCTAACCCCAAATTCTGAAACCCACATCTCAGCTCCCTGGAAAGAGAGAGATTATGACAATTACAGTTTTCTGGGTAGGTTTGTTATTTCTGTAGGGCATATTGTCGTTTAATTGCAATAAAAGCGAATGATCTACCAGAGTCGGTCGACTGGTGGGTCCAGCTTTCGAAAATATTAAATTGTTGCAAAAAGTAGTTTCAGACTAGACAGCGTTTAAGAAAGGAAACCCCACCCTAGGAGTGGCATTAGCCTAATCATACAATAATGGTTGGTTCTATATGAAAAAAAAGGGTCTTACGATACTTTCCCATAAAAAAAAAAAAAGAAGTCAAAAAATAGTTTCAAACTTGCATCTCTTATGACAATAATGTGGATTAGAAGACATAATTTGATCAAGAGGGCCTCTGTTTGACTTATGGGGTTAAAATCTGATTACTTATAAAATATTGGGTCCCAAACCAAAAAGTACACAATATATTAGATCGAGATTTTTTGTTTTATGAGTGGAAGGGTTTTAACCAGTAAGGATGAAGTATTTTTCTTCAATCAATATCGGTTGGGGCACCATTTTATATGTTATTTAGTGATAGGTGATACAGAGAAAAAAACATGAACAAGCACATACATGGTCCAAGTTTGAACAATGGCGACAAATTTATAATGACCAATAGCATCTCAGAAAAACACTAGATGTCAAAGTCCTATTCTATAAGAGTCTCTACAATTTCGCGAAAGAACAACCTAAAGGAAGAAAAAAAGTAAAAGAAGATAATTTCTTCTCATTTTTGGGAAAAGCCACAAGGTCACGATGCAAGTTTGTCACTGACCCAAGAGGTCTTATTGCAGTCAAAAGCATCCCCAGGTGAGCTCTAGACCCTGCCTTGTTAAAAAACTGAGCTCACTCTGTCAAAAACATTTGCTTAACAAGGATAGATGGATGTGACTAATATGGAAAGAGGTGGGTTCAAAGAAATGAAGGCGAGGAAATGTTGGATTCATGAACACAAGGCTGAGTTAGTTGGGGCACATTAAAGGAGAAGTGGGCATGTGTTTTCAGGCAGAAAAACAGAGCCCAAAACAGTCATCACCCTCCCTTAGTGCAATTCCCTGACACTACCTGCCAAGTGCCAACCCTTGAGGAAAGAAAAGAAAAAAAGAAAGAGAAAGGTGCTTTCAAGTGCAACCAAACAAACCAATGCCTCCCTATGACCAATGGTTTTTTCCTTGCCCCCTGTCTTGACATCATCACTTACACATGTCTTAACGCGTCCTTCCACCTCCAGCCCCCCTTCGCAATTCCTATGAAAATATATATAACATTATATGAGGATAATGTGTTAAACTTTTTGCTTTTCATTTCAAGCAAATATCTTTCCAAGAAAATGAAAATAAAAAGGAAAATGAGAGAGAGAGAGAGAGATTGTGGTTTGAAGGAGGAAGAGGCTAAAGTCATCATATTAAAGAGTAAGTTCGAGGGGGTGGTGAATTCTGCTGCTGTAAAAGAGTTTAATAGACAACTTGAAAGAAACTGTGAACAAATTGTAATACAAGAAAGAAAATCAAATCATGCAATCCAGCCTGTTGATTAAACATGCGACCAATAAATTTCTAGCAAAACTAATTGTCATTCTAAGTTCATCTTTTTTTTTTTAGAGGTTTCAAGTCGGTTATAGTGATTTGACAGCAGACTAGCTGCTGTCCCCATTGTTCAAAGACTCTTGTAGAACTGGTTCTTAACCGTGACCTACAACGGAATCTGGTGAAGGTAAATACATCTGTATAATACTGCCATAACTCATTATTTGTTGTTCTCTCTCTTCCTTTTTGTTTTTTATTCTATATATATCTATATATTCTTTTGGTGGTAGCAAGGAGGGCTGTCCCAAATTTTGACAGCAAGTAAGATGTTGTATGGTAAAACCACGATACATGACGAAAGGAAAAAAAGGTAAAAGAGAGATTAAAAAAAAGCATCAATCCGTACCACCAAGCAGAACTGAGTTGCCCTTATTGGCCTCTTATGTCTCTCAATAAGAGCAAGACATGTACAGACTTTCTCTTACTGACTCACGCCAAGCGTCAGTAGCCTCACTAGCATCACAAGCAAAAGAGATTTGCTATACCCATTACTACTACAAAACTTCTGCGCCTTCATTTTCACTTATTCAATTTCAAGGGGCACCTATATTTATTTATTTTATTTGTTTATTTATTTTTTCATTTTTTTTCTTTTTGCGGGCATCTGTATATGATGTGGAGACATCAACATGAGGGGGGCACAGCAGTGACCCATATTTGAGATTTCCAATCCTGTTCTTTGCTTTCCTCATTTATTTATGAATTTTCGTAAAAATTTCAGAGACAAGGGCAGCAACACAGGACGCTGCGGAAAAGAAGCAGTAGCATCAGAGATGCAGTCATAATAAGAGCAGACCACTCAGAAGAGAGAGAGAGAGAGAGAGAGAGAAGAGAGAGAGAGAAGGGTTGCGTTGGGTTGGGTTGGGCTGTGTTGTGTTGTGGCACCAGGGTCATATAAGGGGCTGTAAGTTTTATCCGATCACAGAAGAATCTGCATCCCAATGATCTTTTGCAAAGCACCCTCCAAAACAAACCTATGAGCCCAAGTAGAACAAACCTGCTTGCGTTCTTATTGTCCCCGAAATCTTCTTAAGCTTTTCTTCTTTCTTGTTCTTGTTTTTCTTCTTGTTATTTTTTTCTCTTCCGTTTTCTTTTCCTTCTTTGTCTTTTCTCAAAATGATAAGTGCAAATGCAAGTGCAAGAAACAGGTCGCCTTTCACTGCAACTCAGTGGCAGGAGCTTGAACACCAAGCTCTTATCTTCAAATACATGGTCTCAGGAGTGCCAATCCCACCCGATCTCATATATTCTGTCAAAAGAAGCTTGGACTCCTCATTCTCTTCAAGACTCTTCACTCACCATCCTAGTAAGCATCCATGTTTCTATTTCTTCTTTTATTTAGCTCTTTAGTTTCATTTAATCTTTATTTTTTTTTTAAAAAAAAAGTAATCTTTTTTTTACTGAAAACGGTAGTCTTTGTTTCTCTATGTCTGTGACAAAAATAAAAACTTGGGATCTGAATCTTATTATGCCCCTGTGGTTTCAGCAGCTGGGTGGGGATGTTTTGAAATGGGTTTTGGCAGAAAAGTTGACCCAGAGCCTGGAAGGTGCAGAAGAACAGATGGGAAAAAATGGAGGTGCTCAAAAGAAGCATACCCCGATTCCAAGTACTGTGAGAGACATATGCATCGAGGCAGAAACCGTTCAAGAAAGCCTGTGGAAGTTTCTTCATCATCTACAACCATAACAACAGCTACTAGCAATACTACTACTACTACTACAATCACCAACCCTTCACCAGTCATGTCATCTGTCAACAGAGATCTTTCTAGTACCACTCCAACAATCTCTTCCTACTCTCAACTACCATCATCAATGATGTCCGAGTCACTTTCCCACCATCCTTCTCACCACAATCCCTCCCTTTATCCCTTTGCTTACCCTCATTCTTCATCTTCTAGACCTCCTGATTATGGTCTGTCAACTCAAAACAGCAGTAACACCAGCATCACGAATCCATATTTCTGTCTGAAATCAGAATCTTATAGTACTCAGTCTGATAAAGATTACAGGTTAGTGTTTTTAAACTCAAACCACTTGTTAAAATTCTTTGCTGGGCTTTTCTTTTTCATTGGAGCTATTTTGTTTTTATAGGTATTTTCATGGCACAAAGGAAAGTATGGACGAGTTAGCTTTCTTTCCAGAATCCTCGGGAAATGTAAGAAACTTTCCTGAGCCATGTCATTCTCTGATGAGTTTCTATCGAAGCTACTCTCAACCGCAGTTCCAAGGCCTCACAGACAATTCCAAAGAACCCATGAAGCAGTCATCCGAGGATCAGCAACATTGTTTCATTTTGGGCACTGATTTCAAATCAGAAAGAGCAAATGAAAGTGCTGTGAAAGAAGCTGAAACCCAAAAGCCACTCCATCACTTCTTTGGAGAATGGCCACCAAAGAACACAGCTGCAGATTCCTGGCTTGATCTTGCTTCCAATTCCAGAGTACCCAATGGTAATATCATTTTTTTCCAACTTAATACTGATATTTTCTTTATTATTTTCAATCATTTGACTTCACTTTCTTTTTTTCACTTCTTTAATTTGAAATTTTCAATTCTTTTATTTTTATTTCTATTTTTATTTTCTGTGAGCAGATGGTTAAAGTCTGAAGCCTCAATAATGGTTTCACGATCAAAGGCCAAAAGAGTACTTGGTCTTGGACCCTCGTGGGTCAATATACGTTTTTCATGTTTTGAATTTGCGGCTAGGGAGCTCTTTTTAGGTTTTGATCATCTGAATAATGTAGGGCCACAGGAGGATCCTGTTTTTTCTGCTACATAATATCTTCGATATCCCTTGTAAAAGGAACATGTCTGATATTTTGAGACTTGCTTGTTTGACCGGAGACAAATTCTATGTGCTTTGGGGGCCTCTAGGCTCTCTCTCTATCTACATGGTAAGCATTTTCTTTTTTTCCTTTGCTTCTTTCTTTTGCTTTTGCCTTTTACTATTTACACAATAATGGAATCAACAAAGATGTGGCACATGAAAACTGGTTCTTTGCATTACTTAGAAGATCTTTTATTTCTTCTGCAAAAGGTGATATTGATTTTGCTCATCTAATTTCAAGACCCCAAGGTCTGAGCAAAGCCTCAACACAGCTTTTACTTCTGGATTTTCTGTCAGTTTTGCTATGCCACACTGAATTTCTAAGTTCTGTTTTTTGCTCGTTGCTTTACCAGGCTGGGACATACTTAGTGAGCGTAAATCACAGAATGATAAGTTTTGATTGAAGTTGTACAACAACATAGCTTGTAAACTATAAAGATCCAAAACTGATCATGTTAACGTTGTCATACAAGCTGCCATGAAACTATGGAACCAAATATCTATCAATAGCCTTAAGTAGTGGCTGTTGTGGGGATTATGATGTCCACATTTACTAAAACAGATTTTCCTCTGTTTCAGCGTCTATGAAATGGGTCTTTCTCGAATAGAGATTTTTACCCGTAGTGCATGTTTTTAAGCCATTGGATGTAGTTAAAATCATTTTTTTTTCTGTTTATTTGATCCTTTTGAAGGATGAATGTCTACCGATAGGTTACTTTTTAGTTCCTACCTGAGATTATGCTGCAAAATTGCCCTAATATTCAGGGATCCAAGGTTGAGGTTTACATTTCTCGTTTTAAAGTAAAGCTTGTTAATTAAGGGATCAAACGGCTTAGGCTCAAGAGCTTACTTGAACTTGGTTCTTTGATTTTTTAAACAAACTAGAAGATTAAATTTTCCTATGTTTCATTGTCCATTAAGGCCCAGTTAATTCGTTGAAGTTTATTTCTTCCTGAAACGTTGAAAACTTCATCTTTTCTTTTTTAGCTGTCGCTCTTTTTCGGAGGCCCTGAAAACAGCTTTTGCAAAATCATAGCTGCGCTCTTTCTGAAAAGGGGAAGCTACTTTCTAGTTATATGACAAACAAGTCCTCCTTTCAGGTGGGCACGGCTACTATTACAAGGAGTTGGCAAAGACCTTTTTTTGGTTTGTTGTCGTGCTCAGAATCAATAGGGTTTGTTTGGTGTATAAGTTTGAAAGAGTATATAGTTTAAAATTTTATAGTTTAAATTATGAGTTTTAATTTTGTAATTTAAATTGTGGTTTTAAACTGGTATTTTGAATATAAAGGTTTAAAACAAGAATAAAACATCACATTAAGTTTAAAATAAGAACTAATATTTGAGAAATTATAATTTGTGAAAAAAAAAGAGAATGAAAATGATTTTTACCGTAGAAAACTGTTCAAACTACGTGAACTTGGTGGGGAGCAAAGTTTAAATTTTGATAATTTTGACTGGTTTAAAATAACTTCATGGTTTAAATTGGACTCAGTTCTTAATCTATCGTTAATTTAAATTGCCATGAACTCTAAGCATATGCACCAAACATGTAAATTAGAGGAAGTTATTTTTTGAGAATTAGTATTTTGGTATACCATTTTCCGGGGAAAGTGGAACTATTTAACATCTAATAAAATTGGTACATGTAATTTTACAAGTAGAGAATTCTTATGAGTAATTTTATTTCAGAGGTAGATCATTGTGTTTTAGTCATTGAAATAAGTTTTTAACGGTTTGATATGCAAAATTGAGATTGCAAATTTTTAACGTAGGCAATTATACATTAGATTTTTAAAATTTTAATCTAATGGTTAAAATATCATAACAAATTTATCTCTTTCATCATAAGAATTGCCTGCGTAAGTAATGCCTAGTCTAATTTACAAAGTGGTGGTCCAAGCATTATCTTTTTCTTTTTCTTTTTTCACTTGTCAAACGTTGTGAAATAATTGGAGGTTGCTTTAGTTTTCCTCTATCTCATCTAATGTCACGCGTTACCAACGAGTTGACTGCAAACTGGAATTGCAAACTTGAACGAGTGGGAACTACTAATTGGACAGTTAAATCATTAACCCTTTTTACCGATCAACGCATAAAGGAAAGAATTGCCCTTGTTTGGCAACGGAACCTTTTTAACTGTTCCAACTGTTTTTCAATTCTAATTAAAAACTACTGTTTGGTTTGTTATCAGTTTCAACCATTTTTTTAGTTGCAATCATTTTTAGAGCTTATTAAAACCAATTATTTTGACAAATTATATTTTAACCATAATTTGTGTTTTAACTCATTTTTTTTCTTCTAAGCAATTGGTTCCAACCAAGCTCAAAAAAAGCTAAAATACAAAAAAGAAATCCCTATGAAATAAAACCTTGATCACCTTGTCCTCGTTTCAATTGAAATTGTCATCACGTAACATAAACCATGATTCCGACTGTCTCGACTCTCCAACTCAAATACATAGCAAAATGAACAGAAAGGAGACCAGAAAGTGCCATCTCAGACCAACATCGGTTTCTCTACTGGCATAAATCGGAAGACTCCATTATCTTTGCGAGCAAAGGACTTGATTTATGGGTTCATATTATGAGCCTTTCTATCAGTGCATGGTGTCAAACATCAATAAGTCTGTAATCTTGTACTTTTTTCTATGGATTTTTGGAATTCATATAGTAAAGAAGGCAATATTGCTCTACCCGTGGAGCATGGCTTTTAGCCATCAGATTGACTTTTCATAGCCTGATTTAATGAAAGCAATTTTGTATAACGTGTTGTAAATTTTTAACATAAACAGTCATAAATCAAACTGTTAAATTCTAATTCAATAGTTAAAACATCATACCTCACTAGTGAACAAAGTTGGCTTCTCCACCGTAAAAATTCCCGGTTGTTAAATTAGAAGTTCAAAACTTTAAGGTTACAGCCCGTGTTGTTGTCGTATTTTGTAGCAATATGTCAATCTACGACCGGCCAAATTCCTTTGAATCAATCAAATATGAAGAATTTTCCAATAAGTAAGATGAAAATGTAACGAACGATAATCATCTAGACTTTTGGAAGATAAATTCATAATTCATATCGAGACAATTCGAGTTTGGTACGATAACACAACCTGAATCAAACCCAAAGGCACAATCCACACAAGAGTGACTTGATTTATCAACAGGGTGTTTGGTAGGGTCATTAGAACTGTTAGTTAAAACTGTTTTACTATAGCATGCGAGAGCTTTACACTATAGTAATTTTTATATTGTTATCGTAGTATGTGAGAACTTTATATTGTTCATAACTGAGAAACTTGTCCTGACCATGGTCCGAACCGACCTGCCAAACTCCCCTCAAATTTTCAAATTAAAAATTACATAAAATACAAATAAATGCTTCATGTAAAAAAAACAACCTTTAACATTTAATTCACATAAATAAATCTTAGATTGATTTGTGCCACATAAAAAAATAATTGCAGAGAATGTTACGCTATATCATCACAATATATTTAAAAATATCAAATATACCATCAATGTTTTGTTTACATTCGCATGATAAATGTCACATTTACACGGTAAATGCTGTATTTACTGACATAATAGGTTCTTTTTCTTTTTTCTAGTCGTAAATGAATCATTTACCGTATAAACTTAACATGTACCAATGATATTCAATTGTTTTGACTTATATATAACAACAACGTAAATATCATATGGAAGTTGTAAATGAGTCATTTACTATGTAAATGTAACATTTATCAATAATAGTCAATATGTTTGACTTACATAAGAATATTTAAATAGCATATTTATATAGTAAATGTTCAATTTATCAATATAATAGGAAAAATTCCAATTATAAATGAGTCATTTACTCTGTAAACGTTATATTTGCTAACATCTAATTTGAGGTTATTTTAGTCAGAATATTTAATTTTAGTTATACCACTGTAACATTTTTCAAGTACCTTTTCAATCAGTGACATAAATCAATTAAGTAGAAAATTGTGTCATACATAACATAAATATCTCCAGTTGTTTTTTTGCTCCGAAGTTGTTAATTTACTTTAAACAACTTTCAAGTGAAGCGCCTGTTTAGTATGATGTTTGAAGCTTGCTACTGAATCTAGGCAAATTCTAAGTTTTCTAAACCGTTCTAGAGCCCGTAATTTGAAATGTGCTTTGAATCAAAGCATTTTGGTTCAAACGTATAATATGTTTGACACACTGGTTTGGACCAAAACTTTTGGCTCCAACATTGAAAAATATGAGAACTTTACATGGTAATTATTTTTTTGTTTTATGTTGTAACATGTGAGAGAATAACACCGTTTTTAGTTCAAACTTACAAGGTAGGGATCGAAAGTGTGGGAGTGGAGACTTGTAGTAGTATGTTGGTGGTGGTGGAGACTCCTAAACATATTTAGGAGATGGTGGAGTTGGTGACTTGTAGTTATATATGGATGGAGGTGGAGGTTTATAAACATATTTAGGTGATGGCGGAGGTGATGACTTGTAATAGTATGTGAGTGGAGGTGGCCATTTGTAAACATATTTAGGAGATAACAGAGGTGGTGACTTGTAGTAGTAAACAAGTGGAGGTGGAGACTTATAAATGTATTTTAGAGGTGTAAGCCGCAGGGACTTGTAAACATAAAGAGGTGGCAATGAGGACCTATAAACATAGGTTGGAGCTGGTGGAGGTGGCGACGTGTTGCAGTAAACTGGTCGTGGTGGGGACTTATAATAGTATGGGGGTGAAGAAGCATGAGTTGGTGGTGGTGGAAACTTGTAGTAGAAGACCGGTGGTGGTGGCGCTGTCACAAATTTTTAAATTGCTATATTATTGTAAGTTTAAATCTTTGGTAGAAATTAGCTTCCCATTGGAGCTTTAGGCTTTGTAATTCTGTAGCTCGTAAGCCTCAAATGGCTTTGTCGCCTGTTTGTTAATGGCTGTTTAAGACTCCCAAGTCCATCAGAAGTTTGTAAGGATATTGCCTTGATTCAATACAATCCCAGTTTCATTTCAAAAAATAAAGAAACAAATAAAACGGAAACTTTTACAAATAAGTTTTAAGAATGACAAAACATCAATTCCGATCTCCGGGTTGATCTGTAAACTTCACGTGGTTCGCAATAATAAGAACAGCCAGACTACATGTATTAATGCAACAACGTAATCATAGATCAGTCAATCAATCCTAACAAGAGCAAAAAGTTGCAAAGAGAACCACCAGAACCGCGTTAACATATACTAGAATTAATCCCTCTATAATCAAAACCAAAAGCAAAAAATTACTCGAGAGGATTACAAAGAGAACGTGCACGTCAAGGCACGGCAAGAAAACAACCCAAAAGGGGCAGTTGGATTGCTGCCTAGTGGTCAATAAGTGGTTCTTAACAATGGCGGTTCTTCCATAGATTTCCAATTCTGAACAGAAGATAAACTAGGCTTTTCGAATCATCGTTTTTTTCCCGGAAATTCTCTTCATCTCCTCTTCTTCAGCAAGAAAACAAAAAAGGGACAAGAAAAAGATCCTTAACTTTTCGAATATTTCGGCGTAGCACAACCAGAGCTAGGGTTTGCGAATCCGCGTCGCTGCAGTACCCAGATTGCGATTAAACCTCTCAATCGAAAAGAATCGCAAAGAAAGATTCAAAATTTACGTCGCAATCGAAACACTGATTTTTGCGGGTCCAAATTGGGTGAGAAAGAGAGAGGAAGGTGGGTCTGTGAGAGATAGGGTGTGTTTGTTTTAAGTGAAGAAAAATCAGAAGGAGAAAAATTGGTCAAAGGGGTGTTGGGACAAAAAAAACAGTGATGGGAAACGTGTCGTGTCGTGTCGTATTAGAGAGAGAGAGAGAGAGAGAGGAGAGAGATGGGTTATGAATCCTGATTGATCATCTTCACCACCTTCGTCGAAATGAAAGCAAAAAAAAAAAGTACACGGACCAAAAGGGTCAGGAGAGACAGAGATAGAGAGAGACAGGAGGGAGAGTCTACGCGGGCTTCAACGGTTGGGCTTTATTTGGGTGATTTGATTGATTTAGGAAGAAAGAAAGAATCTTTACCTAGCCCCTCGGACAGGAGCTGTCTTGGGGGGAGAGAGGGAGGGAGCGACAGAGATTGCCTTGAATTGGAACTGTGAAGTGTTGTATCATGAGAAGCTTAGCTCAACTACAATGGAGCATGTGGGCCCATAGAAGGTTTCATGCTTGGGCCCTTTTAGGTCTTTGGCATAATATCGACAAGGCCCTAGGCCCAACTCAATATCCCATATTCTAAAAAAAAAAAAACAAAAAAACAAAAGCTATCTTTGCTAGGATGTGTAAATTAGTACCTCAGTATTAGTAAATCGCAATGATAATATTATATTTCTCACTAAAAGTATGAAAATAATATATTTAATATATTGTTTTATTTTTATCTTTAAATATATAATATTATTTAAAATAATATATTTATTTTATGTCATAATTATTAAACTTTGAAACTTATAAAAGTAAACTTTTAATATTAAAATCGTTAAAGCGTAAGAATTTTGTAATTATTAAAGTAAAAAAATCAACAAATCAACCAAGAGAAAAAAATATTAAATTTACTGTATGTTAAACTTTGTAACAAATTTACCATAAAGTTTAGCATATGATAAATTTAACATTAAAAATAGCATTGAAAAGTAGAATTTAAACTATAGCATATGCTGTATTGTTGTTTGCTTCAGACTGTAGCAAGTAAAAATTTCATAGGATGTTTGGCAAGATGATTATAACTGTTGATTAAAACTGTTTTTATTGTAGCATGTAAAAGCTTTATATTATAATAATTTTTTTATTATTATTATAATATATGAAAGTTTTATACTATTTATAATTAAAAATAATAGTCTAAATCGTTATTCGAGTCAATTTGGCAAACAAGTTATTACGTCCCAAACAATATCTCAAAATATTGGCCAAGCTTGTAGTTCATTATGCACATTGCCCATAAAAGTATAATTTAATGGGGGTGAAGCCTAGAAATGCCACGAAGGCAAAAAGGCATTCTTATCCCTACAGTCATAAACTTGCAGGAGACAATAGTCACGTAGCAGGTGTTTGTTGGAAGGGTTTCATAATTTTTTTAATTATAAATAATATAAATTTTTCACTATTACAATAACAATAAAAAAAATTATTATAATATAAAATTTTTATATATTATAATAAAGATAATTTTAATTAATAATTTTTATTATTTTTTTAAACCCTCTATTAATTAATGTTAATGGCAATCAAGAGCAACAAACCAAAAAAGAGTCCTCGCCACGAGAGAAAGAGAGAGAAAGAAGGGAAAAAAAGGTAGAGGTTCTTGAAATTCCCCAAAGGTCCACCTGGCAAGAGCAGATATGACCTGAACACCTGAGTTAACGACAAGTTTTGGCAAGCTTGTCTTGGATCCGCACAACGAGACATTCATTAAGGAAATCTTAAACAAAATCTTGTTGGAAATTATCAAATGATTAAATAAAATAAAGTACAGATGTCAAAACCCTCGTCAAAGACAAAAAAACAAAAATGCAAAAACGAATGAAGACACGTGAAGTAAAGGAAAAGGTTCAGAGCAAAAAAAAAAAAAAAAAAGGTAGAGAAAAAGGCTAGGAAATAGGTGTTCTTTTTTTTTTTCTTTTTTAAACAAAGGAAAAAAGTGTCCCAATTATTACGAGTAAAGCTGACACCCATACAACCGACACCTTAATCACTCGGCTTTAATAAGTTTGAAAATCAATTTATAGTTGAAAGCGAAGGTTTCTCTACATTTTTTTTTTTGAAAAATTTGTACGGTCGAATTGCAGGAATTAGGAGATGTAGTTGTCTTTTTATTATAAAATAAGGGCTTAATATTTTATTCTAATTATTTTGTAATTACATAGTTGTAATTCTTCATATAAAATTAAAGTACATTTAAAAGATATATGATATACTCTTTTTCTTTCCAAACATTTAAAAGATATATGATATTCTCTTTTTCTTTTCAAACTTTTTGTTTGACTTTTACACGCTACATTAACAAAAAAATAAATAAATTATAATATAAAACTCTAACATGTTAGAGTAATTAAAACTAAAATCAATAAAAGCCAATGCTTCCAAAAACCTTTTTAAACTTCTTAAGAAATTTTGAGGGTAAATTTTAAATTTTCAAAAATTAAGGGAGATGCAGACATTTTTTGCATTTTTTTAATTGAAAAAAAAGAAGAATTTTTTTGCATTTTATAAGGGCAAGTAATACAACGGGGAGATCCGATAGCTCCCACGATTCGGCTTTCATTGTGTTACCATTTGATGTACAATGAAGGATAATATTTGATTACTTAATAGGCCGTTTGGGATAACAGTTGGAACTTGTTATGTATTTCAAATTGAGTTTTGGTTTAAATTTTGTGAAAAAAAAAAACACCATAATAAAAATTAATCTGAACTACAGAAACTCTCTCCTACCAAACACCACATTAAGGTGCTGTTATCTTAGGGTTGACACTTGATATCATGCGATACAAAGAATTAGCATCCGTTGAAGAAGCTACAAAATGTAATTTAAAATTAATATGGCTCATTTAGAAAAAGGTCACCATTAGCCTTTGAACTTTAAGGAAAGTGCTATGTTATTTCGCTTATACAACACTTGATGACCTTATTTACTAGTGGCCTACTAAATTATACCATTTGGTGCATTTTTCTCTCCTTTTTAACTTCCTCCAAGAGTCCGAGTAGGAAGAAAATTGGGCTATAAGCTGCACTTCACATCTGAATATGTTGAATTTATTGGGCTGGACCTTTATGATTGGGAACTATTTTACGTGGTCCCAAATATATTTGTCGGTGTTCTGTTTAGCGGCAAAAGGTCGATTTTGCCAAGAAGAGCCAGAGCACAGTCACGTGGGAGAGAGAGAGAGAGGAGGATGTGGATGGAGGTTAAGAGCCCTCATTACGATGCAATCAGAGGGAAAGAAGCATGTTTGGCCACTTCAGCTCTCCAGCCGTAGTGCCCACAGACTTCTTTTTTCTTCTTTTTTTTTTTACAGTGTTAGCCCAACTGTGTTCCCCTCCTGTCCCATCATACTATACTCTCCTTACATAAAAAATCAATAAAATAATTTGGAAAAAAATATACACAGAATTGAAATTTTTTATCCACCCGAAAAAAATAAAGTCATCCAATTTTCATAAGTTGTATTATTAATTTGATATAATCCTTCTATTTGACCCCTTATATTCACTATTAGGATTGAGAGTTATCTTTATGTTAATAATTTATTTACCTTTTGTTTGATACAATTGTTCAAACCGATCCGTTCAAATTGTTTATAATGTATGGATCTTAATAATTACAACCAAAAAGCTTCATTGTTTTAAACAAAAAATGGTTTATAATATTGTTTAAAACTCTTCTTCCAAACACAAGGTTGTTTACAAACATACTTGCTCTTAAAGATGAGATAAAAATTTTAAAATAGATAAAATGATTAAAAAATGGAGATTATAAAATAAAAAAAGTTTTGAGAAGAAGCAAACCATAATTGTAGTAAAAAATTTAGAATTTTGACTGGCATTTTGGTTCTCTGAATTAATTTTTTAAGCACTAAATGAAAGAAATTGGACTATCTAAGAGCTTGTATTTATGTATCAAAAGGTCAATTTGTTGTGTAGAATTACTCAATATCTTTATAAGTTGGTGTTTATATTTATACTTTAGCGTTTTGGGGCTCGAATTTATTTTATCATTTATGCTAAAGATCATGTGTATATTGTTGAATATATTGTAGATGTAATGAGATTCATGAGCTGTTTAGAAGAGTGGTTCTAATTATTACTTACAATTATAAACATTGTAAAGCTTTCACATACTACAGTTCTCAAACTAAAACTGTTAATTTTAACCATTCTTTTAAACAGCCTATCAATCTATTTGAAGAGGATGCCAATAAATTAACAAGGATTTATCTTTTTTTCTTATTTTAATAGGGTGTTTGACAAACTCAGTTCCAACTTATCAATTTTAACTCAAATAATTTAAAACTCTCATATGCTACAGTATAAAACTCTCACACATTGCAATACTTTCAGTTCAACCTCACTCCTTAAACACTCTATGGGCCTATTTGATGAACGGATTTGAATTATGTTCATTCGTGGATTCTTTTGATTTGAGTTGTGTGATTTAAATGGAATGATTTAAATTGTAATCCAAATTAACGTTTAGATGTACATTTAAGTGTTAATCTAAATATCCCCTAAAAAGTGTTAATCTGAATAAGGAATAAAATTAAAATTTATATTTGAATAGATGGTGGGAAAAGTTTTTAATTTATTATCAAATCTAACAAAATCTTAAAGCTTAAAAAGTGTTGATATGAATAGGGAATATAATTGAAATTTATATTTAAATAGATGGTGGAAAAAGTTATTGATTTATTATCAAATCTAACAAAATCTTAAAGCTCATGATATTAAAAGATATACAATATTGGTCTTAATTTATTTCTCTTTTCATTAACATTGCAATAAAAAAAATCGTTTTTAAATGAAAAAGTTATGATTTTTTTTAAGAAAGAGAAAATTAAATTTTACTGTAGCCATGATTTGAGGTTTGGGGAAAAAGAACTCTCAAATTAGAAATTTTGATAGATTTAAAGGATTTAAATGATTAAAATTTTGAGGATGCTAAACATCCATCAAGACTATTAAAATATAAGAGTATAAAAAGTTAGACCCAGTTTAAGTTACACCCAATTTACCAACCATACACGCTATAAATCTTATTTGTTTAAGAGAGGTTGGTGCTACAATTGTTGAGACAGATAGAAAACAAATAAATGATTAACAAATATAGAGAGAGGGATATGAGCCAGAGGATAAAAAGAGGGCTTGTCTAGTCTGAATTATCTGAACATTGCGCACCTACACCTTGGAAATTGTTGCATTTTATTTTAAAGAGGTTTAATCAAAACCCAGAACAACTGGTTTCAAACCACGCCAAGTGACCCCAAGAAGGCCGAAAGGAAAGAAATACGAACCCCTTTCAGGAAATAGCCATTATTATTATTTTTTAAATTTATTTTTGTGTGATATATTATAAAGTGTATGAAAATTAGGACTAATTTTTTACTATTAAATAGTGTAAAATTTTTACATATTATAATAAAAAATATAAAATTATTAAAATATAAAACCATCATGTAATAAAGTAATTTGAGAAAAATATATATTTTAACTATATTTATAAAACACCATATTAGTCATCATTCATCAGTGCACTCGCTAAGCTGGAATGGCCAATCAAGCCACTTTTTCCGAAGTTGTATAAATAATTACCCTTTCATTATTTTGGGTTTCTCCTGATATACAGTTAAGAATCGGATTCAACAAATATGGTTACAAACTATGCAATTTCTCTGGTAAAGAACTGAAGAAGGTAGCATCAATGGGTATCTTTTTTCTAGTCTTTGGATGAATAGAACAAAAAAAAATTCAATAAAACCTAAGGATTTCAAAACATACATCACTCATTAGGGTTCCAACCCAAAAAGTCCTAATAAAGCTATTAGGTAGAAAAAATTTACTATGAGAATTATACTTTTATTCTATTGATAAATATTATAGTTTTAATAATTAAATTAACCTTTTAACAATTTCATATGTAAGCATCCACATTAAACGTATAATATAAAATTGTTTTTAATCATACATCATACTTTTTTTTCCTTTTTGACTAAATAACAGTATATTTACTCATATGATGAAAGCACACCTACCATAAATTTTGCCTATAATTTGTATATAGATTGTTCTGCTAGCCTTTGGGCCAGCTTGTTTCAAGTCATTATTTACCCGGAGACAAAAAAAAAGGGAAGTTATAGGCGTGCCTTCTACGTGCTTCTAATCAGCAAGAAAAACTTGAATACGTCATAAGGAAAGGCCAATCAAATTCAACATTAAAGTCACGGGGAAAAATTGATAACATTTTTTGGGCAAAAGTTACCCGAAAAGCATCCGTCAGGACAAAACACAAACGAGAGTTCAAACCCAACCCAATTGCAAACGCCATGCAAAGAAGGAGAAAAAACAGAATAGCCAAAGGTCAAGCAAAAGCTGGTGAAAAAGCCTAAAGACCTAAGTGAGAAAGTAGTAGTACTAGTACTGGAGCTATATACAAAACTCTCTCTCTCAATTCTCATTGACAACAGGCGTAGATGTGAACAGGTTTAGACGGCAGGGGGAAAGTAATGATGAGAAATGTGCCTGCATGAGGTATCTTGTCTAGATATTCTCTGCTTTTATTTATCAAATATAATATCTACGCATGTGTTTGAATGTCTCGTGGGATGCTGCCAGTTTTTGTTGTTAGATTTATGTGGATCCCCTTCTGCCCCAATATCTATCTTAATTTTCTAGTCCTCTTTGACCCTTGTAGTCCGTACATATTCCCTACGCAGTACACATCTATCTAAGTTGTGGCTGTTTGGTTGAGGGTGGAGATCATGATTTTTATCATAAATTTAGTTATTAACAGTGTAAAATTTTTATATGCTACAATAATAATAAAAAATTATTATAATATAAAATTTTTATATGCTACAGTAACAGTATTCTAACCATCGATTCCTATCACCCTTCCAAACACTTTAAAGTTGTTTATTTTAATTTGTTGATGTATTTTATCATTTTGCTTGGAAAAATATAAAAAAGATACCATGTGTATGTGTTAAAAAAATACCATTATGGTATCATGAACCTTATGTTTTACGATATAAAATTTTTAACTAACATTTATGTTTGTAAATATCCCTAAGTAGTTTCCTAAACCTATAAAGGAAGGCCATGTTTTTGATATCTGTCCTACAACAAAAATTTCCATAAAAGAAAATCAAATAACAAAACTCATAAAACAAAATCATGTCTACCTAAGGGTTCTTTCTTTTTTGTTTTGTTATTTTATATCAAATAACATGTTTTTGTTTTGTTAAAAAGGTAACTATAAAATTTCATGTCCTAAAATACTTGCCCATGATACCTGCAAAATAACATTTTTTAAAACCATGAGGTATTTTTTGATTTCCCCAATAATAACGCATCAATGTGATATAAAAAAAAATAAACAAGAAAAATAAAAAGATAGATGAGAAGAATAAGAAGATTTAACGTGGTTTGACAATATGCTTACATACACTAACTAGGAAGAGAAAGAAAATTCATTTGTAATGAGCACTATGAATGAGCTTCATATAAATATGTATTACAAATCAGGGTAAGTAACCCAAATTTAAAAACAATATTTTCTAATATAAAAATAAATACAAATAAAATCAAAAATGTAATAAAGATACTTTCTCCAATATGCCCTTCCAAGATAGAGCTTCAATTGGAGATTCTAATCTTGCAAATGATTTTTTTTTTTTGCACCTTTTTTTGCTTTTTCTTTCTAAGAAAATAAAGACAAAGAAAGGTAGTTGCATACAATTGTCAAGAGCGCATTGACATATAGAAAAGATAAAGTAGAACTGCTAAAGATGCTTGTCTTGAGTATTGGAGGCTCACGGCCTATGGTTTTGGAGGTGCTTGGCCTTGGGAGAGGAAAGAACATGGCCTAGGAATTGGAGGCACATGGCCTAGAAGTTTGGAGGCACACAGCTTGGTGATTGAGAGGCACATGGCCTATTATAAAGAAGGAGAAATAAAATATAGGCGTTAGCCTTAGCCTTAACAAGAGCACATAAAGAGAAGAGTAACATTAGGCATGAAGGATCAGAACTCGTTTGAGTAGGAAGCTCTAATACTATATAAAGAAAATCAAACAAAAAATAAAAAGATAGATGAGAATAAGAAGATTTAATATGGTTCGACAATATACTTACATACATGGACTAAGAAGAGAAAGAAAATTCACTAGTAATAAACACTATGAATAGACTTCATATAAATATATATTACAAATCATATAAGCAGATAAGTTACCCGAAACTAAAAATAATGTTGCCTCATATTAAAATAATACAAATAAAGTCAAAATTATATTAATGGCACTTTCTTTAATATACGATATTTTGTTGAAACACAGGATATCAAAAGAATGAAGCTTTTGTTCGTTTTTTATAAACCTATGTCCCAAACAATTTTTCCTTAAAAAAAAATATCCATGAATTTCCACTAACACCATATTCGTTTTAAAATGCTTGGTAATTCAAAAAGTCCTCTTTGCTTTTATTGTTTTCATTCCTCTGGTTTTTGTTCCCCTTCCCAACTTCTTGCGTGCTCCTTTCAATTTGCGCACGCAACTAAATTATGCATGTGATCAAAATGCCAGTATTTGTACGATCCTCATTCCAACTTCCCTCGAGCAGAACAGAAGTGATCGGACTTATAGTAAAACTTCTATTAAAAGAAAAATGCCGAACAAACTTGTATTGTAATAAACACAATAAAGCTGGAAGTGTGAAATAAACTTTTTTATGGAAGCCAAGTTTTGAAGAATATATTATACTTATTATTAGTAGAAGTTTTACTAATTTTAATTATATAAAAAAATAGAAATATATCATGTAGGAAACAAAAATTAAAAATCCTATTTTCTTAAATATATAGGAATAAAAGTATGGGTATAGTTATGTGTACAAGCAATTATTTTACACTTTAATTCAACACACGACTTACATACATGTCATGTAAAAAAAGAGAGAGAGAGAGCGAGCCGTTTGGGGCTGCAAACTATGGGGACTTTTAAAGTGGGTGCAAAGGGTAATCTGTTGACATGTTCTTGTTTTTGGTCAGCATCACACACACACACACACACACATATATAAGAGTTTAATTAGTTCTTAAAAATAAGGTAATACCAAATAGAGGTGAATTAGAAAATAAGGTACTTTTTTTTATGGGACTAAAAGGATTATCTATTGATGAATGTCTTTCAACAATCACCATTGTATAAAAACCTAATTTTTATCAGGACTGATGGCGAGAAACCTACTTGGCAAACTTTAAAGTGGTATTGAAAGTATTATTAAACCAAGTTTCAAACGTTAAAGTTTTAAATATTATAATGTAAAACTTTTATATGTTATAATGTAAAGATAATACATGTTATAATATAAAAGTTTTTATATCTTACACTATTTAAGTTTTAATTTAATTTCTACTTACTTTTATTGTTAAATTTATACTATCAAAAAAGAGTCAAAACCTTGTGTTTAACAAGCAGTTTAAAAAAACTGGTTGAAATCAATAATTTTAATTTAAAAATTTTAATATATTATACTTTTATATTAAATAATTTTTTTTATTTTTTATTATAATATATAAAAAATTTATATTATTTATATGTATAATTGATAGTTTAAACGGTTCTTTCAAAACGGCTGGTAAGTAGAATAGATGAGGGTAAAAGCGTGCTGGGACGCGCCTTGTGGGCGTAGCTAGCATTGTTTGAAAAGCCTCAAAACAAATGACTGCAGAAAAAGTTTGCAACAGGGAGGGAAGAGAGAGAATATTAAAAAAAAAAAAGAAAGAAAAAGGAAAGTGCCAAAAGGCACGCAAATTAAGGTAAAGGAGACCCCAGTATTTCACTTCACTGCAAGCGCTACTGCTTAGATTCTCCCTATCTGTGTGAGTCAAAGGGGGTGCCCCATTCCTTTGACTTTTTTTTTTTTGGCTTCGGTGCACCTGCACTCATGCACCCATGGTGTGTCTCAATCTGCAGCCTATATGTACTGACTACCAAGAGAGAGAATCATCGCTTTGCTGTTTGCTGCTGCCCCAGAGGAAGCACCGTGATCTCATGCTGTGCCACCCCACCGAGACCTCGTACACTACTGCTCCATTCAAACGTTGAAGCAAAGCTCTAAGCTGAATCTCGCATGCATGTTGTAACAAGGGTTATGGGCGTTTTGATAGGGTTATAGAAGAAGAGAAGAAGCAGTTTTCAACGAGTATTTTTGAAACTATATTTTTAAAAAGAGGTTAAATAAATCAAAATAACGTAATTTTTTAATATATAATAAAAATATTATAATAAAGTTTATAGAACTCTATAAAAATTTCAAAGTATATTTTGGATAAATTATATTAAAATGCTTCCAAAAACAACTTTTAAGAAGCCAAAAAGTCAAAAAACAACTTCTATGAAACGCTGCCATATGTGTATTTTATTGTCGTCCAATTAAACTGGCAATTCTCAGATTAGGATTCACACGTCCGTAGGCTTGATGTACAATAGTGACGTTAAATTGTAAGTACACAATTCAAATTCTTTTACTTTATCTATAATAAGTAATTATTGTTTTTTTTTTCCTTCAGTTTCTAGATTATTACTCAAAGTTTCGTCTTAGTAAATACGTAGAATTTTAAACAAAGAGCTCGAGTTTAGTAAACTTGGTAAAATATTACTATTTTTTAATGAATATTCACCAATTTTATAGTATATGGAAGAATAATTTTAAAAGAAAGAGGGAATGAAACTAGTTCTTTGAGGACAAACATAAATGTACTCCAAAAAAAGAAAGACCATACTAAAGAATCAATCCTTAGGACTGATAATGTCGTTTCTCGATCGACCACATTCAATACTTGTCTACTCTTTTACTACTTGCAATCCATCACATGCAAATTGCTGTAATAATTATAGCAAGTAAAAAACAACTAAAAAGCGGTAGGACGCATAAATACTTCATCGTAAATCTGACCTCTTTCTTCAACAAAAACAGTAAAAAAAAGTAGGGAAAAAACTTAAAAGCACCAAAGTAATTAAGCTCCCACATTGATCTTTTCCTTTTGCTTTCCATCACCTATCTAGCTAACTAGTTAATCTAACTAGACTTAATCAGGAAAAAAAAAAAAACTAATCTAACTAGACTTCTCCCTTAACAGAAAATAAAGTAAAAATACCTAGCTAGGCTTCTACGTACTAGAAACTAACGTACCAATTTTTATGCTACACTATAATTAACTAATTAAAGTACATACTTTTGTTTCCCATATCCAAAAACCACTGTTGATTTTTTTTCATTCATTCCACAGCGCAAACATCGGAACATGTTGTTGAACCAAACCAATATCGTGCTGATCTTGACCATGATTTATTCCTCCATTACCATCTTGATCAAACTTATTAACACTTCCCTGCATGAAATAAGCCTGATGAGAATAATCAGCACCACCACCAACAAATTGATGATCACCGCCATTCGATAAGTTCGGGTTTCGATTACTGGCCTCTGAACTGATCTCGTGCGGAGGATTGTTCATGTCATGGTCCGCCTTGGCGGTCCACACCATGTCAGCCAGCTCGTCCGTGGGCTCACCGTTTGTTATCGCCAGGAGATGCTGTTGTGGCGACGAGGAAGATGCAGCGGCAGCACAAGAGTTGAAGTCCTCGAGGGCACTTGTTGTCGTCGTTGTTGGCATGGAGTCCTTCGGAGAACGTTTCGCTAGATCGCTGGCGATGAGGGTTGAGCTCGAGCAAATTCTCTTCACGTCGTATCTGCTTATATCGAAGTTGGTCACCGCGCTTGTGCCTCTGAATTTTATGGCTGCAATGTCGTATGCCTCGGCTGCTTCCTCTTGTGTGCCTTCATAATTTGATCAACATTAATATTGTTTATATAAAAAGAAAAAAAATTGAGGTTGTTGAATCACATGTCAACCCAAAATTTATATCCTTTTAAATGGAGCAGGAGAAGATTCAAAGTTGTATGATTTCATGGTTTCACTAACTAATAGTCTATAACTGGAAAAAAAAAAAGAGATACATATACCGTTGGTTCGTGAAAACATGTTATTTAAATTAGAGAAAAACTAGTACTAGCTAGACAATATCTCTTAAATGTACGTTGATTAAAAATATTCTCACCTAAACCTATTTGATAGTCTGTTAATAAGTATAATCTTCGTAGGGAAACGGAGAATGTGTTACATACTTATAAATTTATTGCGTTTTTCGATTTCATTCAACTATGTCACATTATTATATACACAATATACTGGCAACACATAATTTCTTGGGACGTTTGGAGAACAAAATAGGAGAAGAGACTTACTAAACGTTCCAAGGTACAAATCCTTGTTCCCAGCAACTCTTCCAATTCTAGCTTGCCACCTTCCATGCTGATGGTGTCTGCCAAAATTAGACAAAAGAAACTAACCAGCTTAACACAGACACATGGCTAAAACTTCAAACATTCCGTTTCGAACCAACGAACCAAACGGAACCCAAATAACAAGGGACACACATGTACGTCTGAATGGGTGACCTAATTTTACTAATTACACACGGTCAATACGCAGTCACGTACATTACCATTTTGTATCCCTATTATTGCCTGTGATAAATTTTGCAAATAAAGCTGCAAATGCAATAAATAATGGCTTTGCTAGGTCCATTATTAAAGTAGCTTTTCTGCCATACCTTGTCACACCTCTGTACATAGAAGCTCCTCTTGAAAAGCCACTGCTTTTCCTGTGTTGGATCATCACACCATTGTTAAAAAAAAAAATAAAAATAAGGTCCCAACTTGTCATAGGAAAAGAAAATAAAATAAAACGGTGGAAAAAAGACACAATTTTGGACAAGTATACATCATAGAGCAAAAGGCACGGGTATATACCTCCTTAAGTTGGCGACAAATTCTTGTCTTGTCATGTTCTTCATCTCTTCGAGTTCCTTTTCATAAGTGCTTAACTGAGCATTACAAATTAAAGTTAATAATGAAACAGACGGATCTTTTATAAATCAAGTAAAAACTTTTTTTCAAACGGATACATAAAAAGCTGAGACTTTGTTAAGGATAAAAACAAAACTCACAGGAAAATTTATGTGGGTTGTTGGACCCCAATACTTGAGAGCAGCTAAGTCATAAGCCCTTGCTGCCTTTTCCTCCTTATCATAACCTCCTGATTGTGATAATTTTACAAAAGTGCAAGTATATACTGAAATTAAGAAACCTTTTCACACTTTTCGATGTTTGACATAATTTCGTCAATAAATTTTCATGGAATTATAGTAACGTAGGAAAAAAGTAGGACCAAGAAATTAATTATTAAAACAAGTAACATCCAAATAGATATGGACAATAGCATCATGGGAGAGCTTCACCTACCAAGATAAACTGCAAGTTTGAAGAATTGAAACATGACGTTCCCAAAGAGATTATGCACGAAAATAAAGTAGCAAACAGTTAGCATCTTCTTCAAAAAAAAAAAAAAAAACAAAACAAAACAGAGTAACACTAAAAAAATTACTCCTAGTTGGTTCTTGAACAAACACTACACAACTTTCTCTTGCAATAAATGGGTGCTGGGGGTTTTGGTTCTTACCATACAATTTTAATAGTAAAAAACTTTCCCATATTATATTATGTGGTTCCAACTATACAATTTTGAGGATGTTTAGAAATTGACTTAGAACTGAATATTAAAACTAAAAAATTCTATAATATGCAAAAGCTCTAACATATTTGCTTTATATTATAATATGTGAGAGTTTTATACTGTTTAAATTGATGAGTTTACTTGGCACTCTATTTAACTCTTATCTCAAACACCACATTTAATTTATAAAAAAAAAAAAAAGTAAATCACCTTGTCTTCCTTTCCTAGTTTGGCCTTCTTTTCTGCAGCTGTTATCCCACAAATGAGCCTCATATCTCCCCGTCCATCTATGCCTAATATACCATACAACAGTTTTCTTAATTAACCCAAACAGATAAACATTATTTATAACAAAATTTCAGAACCTTAATATTCTCATCCTTAATAAAAGGGAAAAAAATTTATAAAAAAAAGTCATGTCATGATTACCTCGTAACACCGCGATACTGAGAAGTTCTCTGCCCAAAAGTATCAATAGATTTCCGAGGCATAGGCTCTTTAGCCAAAGACTTCCCATTAACAGACCTTTTCCGACTATCCGACACTTGCAACGTCGAAATTGCACCAACATGATGATGACCATTCTGTAGTGAGGTCGGGCTCATAGTAAGCGACAGCGACTGAAAGCCACAACCGTTGGATTCATTACCGACCGATTTCTGATCATCATCGCCTTGATGATGATAAGGCAGCGTTTGGCCTAGCCAAGACTTGTACACACCAGCGTGAGGGCTTTGATCGGTAGTACTAGTGTAATGGCCATAAGGGCTGATTAGAGAAAATGGGTTTGTGGGATTATTATTATTGTCGTTGTTATGGTGATTATTATTCTCTGTGGCTTCTATCTCCCCATTGGAGTTGAAGGTCGGTGACAGATTGACGTTGATTTTGGCTTCGTGATGATGATGATGACCAGGATCAGAAGAGTTGGAGTAGCAACATCCCAAGAAATCTTCAAGCTTTGGACCACCCTCTTCGCTCGGATTCTTTGTCGTTCCAATATTTTTTTCCAAGCCGTTCTGGCACCTCCAATCTTCATCAAACACATATAACAAACCCCAAAAATGGAAAATCATATTATTACCATATTATTTATCATGTATTATATATAGTATATGAAAACATGCACACAAAAATAAATAAAGAACATCAAGGAAAGAAAACAGTAATATTTCATTCAAATATGAAAAGAAAAAAAAAATGAAAAAACCTTGGGGAGGATTAGGGCGTCTGAAAGGGTCGGGAGGAACACAAAGAGAGCCATCAGAGCGTAAGGGCATGGCAGACATGTGAGAAGGGAAGCCAGAAGCAGCTCCATGGTTTTGGTGATCATCTTCTCTTGCAGTGCTGAAACCTTCATGGGTCCTAAGGTGTGGAGTGAGAGAGAAACCCAACCAGTTACTCATATCTTTATCCAAAAAAACCAGCCAAAACACTTACCATAAACCCTCTAGAAAAATTATAATATCTCACTAACTTAAAAACCTATACACCCAAAAAATTAATAGTTATCTCTCTCTCTCTCTCTCAGTAGTTTGTTCTCTCTCTCTCTAAAGTTTGGGTGTCTGGATCCCTACAGCTCAAACTTCGAAGCTGGTAAGGGATATGGAGCTTTTATAATATTATTATTTTTTTTTTTCATTTCCTTTGGTTTTTAACTTAAAACTTCTCATCCTAGAGTCATGCAAGGCTCATTTTTTGTATTTTGCTTATGTGGGCCCTCAGGCTGAGAGGAGCGTAGAAAGCGTTGAGCAACGACCTTGACAAGAATGTCGTTCTAAGTGATACAATATAATATGACACAAAATAAAACTTTAATATATTAAAATAAAATTTTTTAACTTTTAATTTTAATTTTATTGTCTTATATAATATAATAAAATAATATATAAATACGTCTGCGTATGTGAACCCAAAAAAGATTTGAAGAAAGTTACAAAGCACCATCTCGTCTTTATTTTCTCAGCTCTGTTTCTGTTTTTGTATTGAATGTCTTGGGGTCTGTGCCCCTTTCCTTTTCTCTCTCTCCTTTTTTCTCAGGTTTTTGCAGAGGTGGCCACGACATAATTGACATTGTAGACAGAGACATAGTATGGACGAGAAGAAAAACAATTTTATTTATTTTTTCCAAAAACAAATAAGAAAATGAAAACCGACTGATGAGAAGCCAAATCTAGTACAAACTCTGGTCTTTTTTTTTTTTTTTGGGTGAAAATGCCCTTTTGAAAATTTTAGGTGTGTCATGTAGTTGTACTAGTACATACTGCATAGGGGGTGAATGCGAACCTGCTTCACTTGCTATTCTTCATTACTATACAAACTTTTTCTAGGTAATACTAACGACTATCTTTTATAATTAAAGAGACATCTACTAGTGATGTACCTCTTGGAGCTATAAAATTATGATCAAATATTTTTTTTTTTTTTAAATAAAAAAATAAATACCCATTAATGAGTATTCCTTTCAGTTCCCACCGAATAAATTGCCTTATAACTATTGATAACCATATTAATCTCTATATTAGAAGTGCACAAAAATACTTTTATTCATAAATTCATAGACAATTAAAAATTTTATCAACAACTAAAATAATAGTACTTACTTGTAATGGGAGAGGGAAGGGAGATGGATACCAAAAAAACACTGACCACTCTTTTCTTTGAATGAGTTTCTGTTTCACATAATGCAGTCAATTACAATTTATAGGCACCAACATTATGCAACATGCACAAATGAATGTAGGTTCTCATAGATACTATTAGTTGTGGTGCAACTAGTGGTGTGCTCCTACACATTTTTTCTCATATTTTATTTGCACAAAAAGTGTGAAAAATGGCATGTTTGATATATTAGTTTATTCTTTACTCTAATTAATAATCTTATTTAAAATATTTTCCTTACTTTCCAAATAAATTTTAACTTTGAAACTTGTAAAGACAATCTTTAACTGCTTAAAAAATGCTATAGTTATTAAATAAAGAGGCTAACACACTAACAAATAAAAACCAAACATGTGTCAAATTAAAGTGCCAATGTTAAATTTTAATATCTAAATGAAAATTCATTCTACAAAGACGATGTTTTTAAAAATAAAATAATGTCTAAATGATGTTATTTGCTGTATTGACATGGCTTCGCCGTTGATTCATGCAATCAGTTGTTGTTGTTGTGTTGTCTTCTTTTTCTTGTTTCTCTTTTTTTTTTTCTTAGATCTAAATTGTGTTTGGGAAGCCAAGTTTACTCATTAGTTCTAACTGTCTATATCTATAGTGTAACGCACTCACATATTATCATCTATTAGTTCTAACTCATAATCTAATTGTTTGCCTTACCGTTTGTTGTTTGACATCTGAATTTGCGAACTTAATTCTGTTTAATGGGTTTTGCTTGAGTTCAACCAGGCTTTATAATGGACCTTGGCCCAAACGGCTGGCAAGAGCTTCACGCAGCTGAAAATTCATGGGCCGAGTCTGGCTCAGATGTAGCTCATTGTTTCCACCCTGTAATGTTTCTCCTGTTATCAGACGGCAACGGCAGTTTTACAGTACAAATCTGAGTCTCACAAAATGGTAAGATAGAGGAATGAAAGCTGATATTCAAATTCAATTTTCATATTAAGGGTAAATATCTAAATTTTATTAAGTGATACTTGATCAAATTACACCTCACAAATCACACTTCACAACATGCTTGGAATGCAAAGTGCTTAAAATTAACATATCTCAGCTAGGGGTATGTTGATAATCATGACTGCAAAAAATGCAAGCACCTGAGTACAATCTGCATCTCTTTCTAAGCAATCACATGAATCCTATGATTATTGATTGTCTACGCATTGTCCACTCCAGATTTCCAACTTCAATAATTTTCTATATTAACTCAAAATTGCCTCATCACATTCATCTCTTACAAAACATCGGGTTGATAAACTTTTACCACATTCAAAGGACTCGTAACACTGTCCTCTAAATTAATACATGAAGTGATAATGACTCTTATTGATAAAATCTTTAAATACCAAGATTTTTTTTACCCAACTCATAAAATCTCGACGTCTTTTTTTTTCTGGTCTAAATAAGCTGTTTAATGAAATATGGATTTAGAATTTGTGAAGGGCATTTGATGGATATATAAATTTTATTGTTATGATATATTTTCGTTTTTTTACTCTGACAGGTCGTGGTTTTTTTTTTTCCTCAAGCTCGAACATCCTCATGTTTTTGTTAAGAATTAGATGTCATAATTCAATACCTTTAAATAAAAACCGCAAAAAGAAAAACAAGCAAAAAAAAAAAAGAAAAGAGAGAGATGAATTTAGAGTTACTTCCACTTTTAACCTTTACCGTGAGAAAGAAGAAATTTAAAAGGTTAACCCACATGCTTTTTTTAAGTAATGCAATTGTTAGGCTCCACCAGTACTCTACAATTTTCTTTTTGTTCCTTATATTAACAAAGCAAATGGAATGGAGGAAGATTAGTTAGTCACTTTTAACCTTTACCGTGAGAAAGAAGAAGTTTGAAAGGTTAACCCACATGCTTTTTTTAAGTGATGCAATTGTTAGGCTCTACAAGTACTCTACAATTTTCTTTTTGTTCCTCATATTAACAAAGCAAATGGAATGGCAGATGATTAGTTAGTTGCTAATTTAGTTAAGATGCTTCTATTAATCCTCCGTGATATTTGTTCCTTGGTAAATTTTTTCTTGGTAGTGATCCACGCCTTTCGATTTTTGAAGCCCAAGGGACATGAACTTCTTATATAAAAGGTCTCTTAACTCTTATAGGGTTTATTCGATTAATCTCGAGCCAACCTGTGGAGAGACCCGAAGGCGACAAAAGTCTCCTAACACTGACAGCTACATGTTCATAACGACTCAAATTTAAGTCACTTGTTTAAACAAAACAGTTTTTGCTAACCCAATCAACCAAGCGTTGATATAGATTTATTAATTAGAAATGATTTCTTTCTTTATTATTTTTTTTAGATGACAGGTCCGAATTTCTTTTACTTGTCCGAGTAGAATTGCTTGATTGAAAAGCCAGTTTTTGATCAATTAATTAATCAGATAAAGATGTGGTTGTAAGATCTGTTACGTTGCATGAAAAGACATCTAAATCTGCCGCTGACTTTTTAATTCTTTTACGCATGTGTAATGAACTAATGCGTTGAATATGTCGACTACAAATAATTAGATTCGATATCATGGGGCATGCATTAAAATTTATAGCATAAAATAATCAGATTAGATGTCTTTCCACATTTGGTATTATATATATATATATGTATATATTTGTATGTATATATGTCATATCTTTTTCTTAGTAATCTTTAATTCATAGTTTTATTTCCTTTAAAAAAATAATTAAAAATCCCCTGCGCCGTTGTAATTTTGAGGAATATTAGCATGTGATGATCGTGATTAAGAAATCTGTTATGCACATCTATTAATTTCTATTTTATTTTTCTTACTGTTTTCATAAATTTGGCATTAGAATGTCAGGAATCCCATCAAAATGGCTATGCGAGAGCGCGTGAACTAAATCGATCTAGATATGAGAAGATTTCTCATATTATATTCTCTCGCAAGAAGATTTCTCATATTATATTCTTTGGCAAACAATACGCGCTCAAAAAATAAATAAATAAATAAATAAATCATACATGTTAGTTTCTAGTTAGTATTATTATTATACTTTTTTTTTTTCTTCTTCTTATAGTAGTAGCAAGTTCTACTTACAATTGACTCAAAAAGTCTATTTCCATACTTTAAACAATTAATGAATTTTTTTTGTAAACAATTAAAAAAAAAATTTTTAGAGAAAGAGAATGTAGTCTGTTAAAAATATATATATATATATACACACACAGTGACTTTGTATCATTTTTAATCGGTAAAGCTATGTTCATAGCAATATTATAAACTTTCTTTGGGTGGACTAGCTACCCAGTCTATTGTAAAACTTGATTCCAATATTCTTGCATTAACATATTTTTTTTTAAAAAAAAAAAATTCTATGATGCAGTCACCGTAATAGCTCAAAATTAATTTTAGCAGAAATTAAACCAACACCCTCTAACTTAATTGCATCAAAATCGGTGCAACAATGAAATCTTGATCTTAACTAAATTATAGTACTAACAATCCCTATGCCAGTTACAACAAACGAAATATTATGTTTTGAGAGTTAGAAAATTAAAAATAATTAAAACGCACTCAAAACAGTATAAAATAATAAAACATACTTTAACAGATAGTTTTATACTTTCATAAATAAAGCATTGGTTAAAATCACTTGGTTAAAAGTATTGCAGCATATTTTTATTTGACACTATAACATGTAAGAGTTTTACACTATACCAACCAAAAGTTTTGATATGAACTGAAAATGCCAAACATTAGGAAAATAATATTTTTTAAAGAAAAATTATCCTTGAAAAATATGTTGAATAACTTTTTATTCCTTTAATTCTAATATTCCATTTTTATCATTTTTTAGACAGTAGACATCCCAATAGATTTTTCCTGTAATTTCTCGACATTTGTAATTTTTTTTTAAATTTTTTCAAGCATTTCTTTTATTGTTATTTTTTAAATTCTTAATTCCTTTAAATTTAATTTAATTTAATTTTAAACATTTCTCAAGCCTACTCAAATGTGGTCTCGCGGAAGCGTTTCTTTACATCACATCTACAATTCTACAAATTCCGACTTACAAAAAAATAAAAAATAAAAAAAATAAAAATAAAAAAGACACACACACACACACACAAAAATCAAACAAACAAACAAACAAACTACGTACCAAATAGGGAATTACCATATATTACACTCTCACACTCGCATGGGCAAATCAATACATGTTACCATCAAATTAATATTGGGTACGACCAATTTTTGAATAGTATGACAGGATATCCGAAGCTCCTCGATCGGGCCGTTGCTCTATCATAAATTAAATCAACCTCTTTTCTTCTTTTGTTTGGACTTATGCAAACTAATATGCCCCAAATTATTCATCTTGTGAATAAGCAGTTATGTGTTGTGGCGTTTAGCGTTGGCTCTTTGTCTGTACACAATTCATGTGATCTTCGACTCGCTCAAATTGGAGCCGAATAATGAGACGGGATCAAGGTTTATGGCTTGTGATCAATGTAATAATAATAATAATAATAATAAATAGTGTGATTTACAAGAACTAATTGTTAATATAATAAGTGTATAATTATGTGATAAGCGCTTTATTCCTGGTAGTGGCTTATTCTTAGTGTCCATCACTTTAGACTGCTCTTGTCGGAGACGCTGTGTGATGGACACAGTTTGGGCGTCCATCATCCTTTGGACTGTTCTTGCCTGATGTTGTGTGATGAGCACAGTTAATATATAGATAAGAGTTTGGGTCCCTGAGCTAAGTACTCTCTCTTTTGTTTGCACTATCGTTATGAGATTGTTAAGGCTTAGAGGCTCCCAAGCAAGAGGAACGACGAACTCCAAATCAGAGGAAAGCAGCAAGCTACGGTTCGGATTGCAGAAAACATCAATGGCGGGAGGTACACCGTTTTTTACGTTTCCGCATTTATGATCTTGTATGTTTATTGTTTGTTACATATTAAATCGTATTTAAGCTAACAGTTAGCATCATAGCCTTTTTTATATCTTTACATTGACATTGTAGTCTGCCATATTGGATTGAAAATACACCCGTGTCAAAACCTTGATTTTGAAAGTTTAGTTTTTTGAGGTTTTTTTTTTAATGAAAACTAAGGTTAGAAATTATTAGATAATTAGATTTCTAACATTTTTAAGATTTGAAACATTGATTTTGGCATCAGAATGGTTGAGAATCAGCCGGGTCTATAAACTTGGTTGAAACTGGGTTTTAATTCAAGTCAAAAAACCATAAAAAGATTGAAGACAACATAAAAAACGACAAGACAAGATAAAAAACGACATGTCGTTTTCGGCTTAAGCTATCTAAATGACATGTCCTTTGGATGCTAAAAAGCATGCCTTGACTTGTCCAATGACAAGTAGAGATAAAAAATATTATGGTAGATACACTATGAATGGACAAACATTTGGTCCATTTGCTGTTTCTTCAAGAGTATGGGATAGTTGCCCAGTACACCATGCTTGGCTCTCCATACTAAAATGGTGTGGCAGAAAGAAGAAACCAAACATTGATTGATATGGTAATGAGTATGCGTAAGCACTCCAAACTTCTTAAATCTTTGTAGACTGAAGCTCTTAAAACAGTAGTGTATATATTAAACCAAGTTCCAACTAAGGCTGTCCTAAATACGCCATTTGAATTTTGGAATGTTAGAAACCAAGTTTGCAACATATACGCATTTGGGAATGCCCGTCTAAAGTAAGAGTTTACAACCCACAAGAAAAAAAACTAGATCCAAGGATCATTAATGGGCATTTCATTGGATATGCCGAAAGGTCTAAAAAGGATAGATTCTATTATCCATCTTACAGTGTTAAGATTGTGGAATTAAGAGATGCAAAGTTTCTTGAGAATGACTTGATCAGTGAGAGCCATCAATCTCAAAACATCGTTTCTAAGAAAGATCATTTTGATGCTCAACTTTCATACTCAAGTGATAGCTTGATTGACGTTTACAACACTCCTTAAGTTCAAACGAATGTTGAACAACTGATAATTGAAGTTCCATAAGTTGTTGATAATAATCCAATAGATTAAGTTGTTCAAGAAATGCATGAAATTGTTGAACAACTAGCTAAACAACATGTTTCTTAGGAAAATATTGATACAATATTAAGAAGATCTACTATAATAAAGAAATCAACAATTCCTAGTGATTATGTTGTGCGTCAGTAAGAGTCGAATATACTATTGGAATCGAAAATGATCTTGAAATGTTTTTACAATCCATGAGTTGCAAAATCAAATTTATGGTATAATGTCATGAAAAATGATATGAGTTTTATGGCATCTAACAGTGTCTAGGATCTTATTGAGTTGTCTAATGATGCAAAAGCTATTAGATGCAAATGATCTTTAAGACAAAAAAAAAAAACTCATTGGGCAACATTAAAAGATATAAAGCAAGACTTGTTGTCAAAGGATTCACTCAAAAGAAAAGAATCGATTACAAAGAGACATTTTGTCCTATATCCAAGAAAGATTCTTTTTGTATTATTATAGCATTAGTTGCACATTTTGACTTAGAGCTACAACAAATAGATGTTAAAATGACTTTTCTCAATGGAGATCTAGAGGAAGAGGTTTACATGAAATAACCAGAAGGATTTTCTTCTAGTGATGGTGAACATTTGGTATACAAGCTTAAGAAATTCATATATGGATTGAAACAAGCCTCCAGTCAGTGGTATTTAAAATTTCATGATGTTATCTCTTCATTTAGATTTGTAGAGAACATTGTGGATCAATGTATATATCAGAAAGTTAGTAGGAGCAAAATTTGTTTCCTTATTCTATACGTGGATGGTATTTTATTTGAAACTAATGATAAGGGTTTGTTATATGAGGTGAAACAATTTTTTTAAAAAAAACTTTGACATGAAAGGTATGAATGATGCATCTTATGTTATTGGCCTTAAGATACATAGAAACAAATTTAAAGGAATTTTGGGACTATCTTGTGACAACCTGTCTTTTCGGGCAGCCATTTCACTTTCATTAAATATCGTTCTTAAACAATAATCTTACTTACTTAGTAAGAAAAATACTGAATTAAATTTTTTTTTCTTTCAACATTCTTTAAAACGTACTTAAACTATTGCGACCTTTATCGCCATTCAAGTTGAGACTTCGCTCAACTTTTGCCTTTAAAACCATTTCAAATCGTTTCTTAAAACTTAATAAGAAACATTTACTTAAACATATCTTAAATCTTAACTTTATAATTATATAAAACAGTTCATATACTGTATCTCAAATCTTTGACAACATTTCATAAAGCTGAAATTTTCTTAATACTTTTAAACACTATATTAAATAGTGAAAAACCTTTTTGTTGTATAGCAGAAGCAAACAGTGGTGGTATCCATATCTAAATCTTCGCATCTGCCCTCCGCAGTACTCAGCTCTTCTAACGGGTCTTACTGGTTGCCCACAAAACTACCTACAGCATGAAAAACTTTTTATGAGCTTATGCTCAGTAAGTTCAAACATAAACTCATAAACATTTGAAACATGCTTTAAAAACTTTTCTCATGAAAGCCTTTTTCTTAAAACGTTTCTTCATAAACATTTTTCACAAACATTTTTCATAAACCTTTCTAAAACATTTTTCCTAAATGCTTTTCATAAAACATTTAACATGCATCGATCCTCAGAATGCTTTTCATAAAGTGTCATTTATAAACATTTTCTTGTAACCATAAAAATGTTTTCACAAGCATTTAACATAGAATATTCCTCAAAATGTTTTTCATAACATAAAAATGTTTTTCATAAATATTTAACATAAATATTCCTCAAAATGTTTTTCATAGTCTTTAAATATTTCATAACAAGAAAACAAGCAAAACTAAAATGTATGTTTTCATTTATGCTCATTTATGAACCTTCGATTATGAATATCTTATGATCATTCTTTTCATACTTTAACTTTCTATTCTTGTTCCTTAACTTTCTTTATGTTACTTTAACTTTCTATCCTTCTTCCTTAACTTTCTTTACCTTACTTTAGTGTTCGTACTAGCATTATTAATCATGAGATCATAAACATGATGCATCCCTTGCGGAAGACTTGAGACCATCGAACTTTGAGGTCATGTACCTTACATCTAGGAGGTCAAACTTTAACTTTACTTTCATTACCTCATAACAAAGAGGTTGGTACAACACTTTCTTTTTATCTTTACATTACCTTCTTATATTAACTTTAGTGAGCATGTTAAATGCAATCACATCATATGCAAACACACTTGCAATTCAAAGCTTATACTGTAAAATCTATTGCATAATAAATACAACATAAAACGCAAACACATTTTGTAAATCATAACTTATACTCTAACACTTATTGCATAGCAAATGCAACTTATTGCATAACAAATGTATCATATAACGCAATCACATTTTGCAAATCATAACTTCTATTTTAAAACTTATTACATAACAAATGCATCATAAAACTTATAACTTAAATTATAAAATATTATGCATTGTCAAAATGCAAAACATACTTTAAATACTTTGAAAATCATAACTTGAACTTTTAAAACATTATGCATATCAATATGTAAATAGACTTTAAACATAGTACTTGCAAATTCACTACAAATTTCTCTTTAAATCTTTAAAACTTTTTGCATAATACATGCAAACATACTTTAAAAGAAACTTGCATAATAATTGCAAACTCATTTGCAAACATACATACGTAAGCATTTGAAAACTATTTATTTCATGCTGTAGGTGAGGTCTGAACTTACGTGGACTATGCTCTAATGTTCTCTATTCTGTTCTTGTCTTATTCCTTTTTTCTTCCATTAGTTGGCTTCTGTATCCCAAATAGCACTTTTTGATATCTAGCCTTCCAAGGCTCCTTTAGATCTCCTTCTTAAACACTTAAAACTTGTTAAAATCCTTCAATCTCACCTCTTGAACTTAAGTGGGGTTGTTTTTGGAAAGTTTTGGGACTGAGAAATTTTTTGAGAACTACCTTTAATGGCTGCCGTGGGAACTTGTTAGAGAAGAAAAAGAAAAATTTGTGATAAGCATGCTTTAATGCTTCTTATCACTCTTTGATGACTCATGGTAATCCATGAGTATACCCCTAGGTGGCATAAGGTGATTGGGCTACTTTTCTGGACATGTGGCCCAATAGAAAACCAAGGAGTGTCCACTTTGTGGAGCTAAAAATTTACAAAGTGTAATTTTTTCATCACGCAGTATGTTTCTTATACTGTTGTAGCCCCATCAGTGTACTTTCTATCTTTAGACTGTATAAAAATATTCAACTTACTTTTCATTCACTTTTGAAGGCCAATCATGACATTTTTTACATCTACGTTTTTACTTAGCAGTATACTTGTACTGTATCGGCCTCATTTTTGCACTACATTATGCTAATACTGTATAATTTTCCATGTTATTATATAATATTTTTCCTTAAACTATATTTTTCATCTCAATATAATCCTTAACTTAATATATTTTTAATGCATTAAAAATTTTCGGGTGTTAAATACTTAAGAGACTTATATCAATAAAGTTTATGACAGATTTTAGATGAAAGATTGTTCACCAAGTGTAGCTCCTATTGTGAAGGGTGACAAATTTAATTTGAACCAGTGTTCTAAGAATGATCTTGAAAGGGAACAAATGAAAAACATTCCATATGCTTCAGCTATTGGAAGTCTGATGTATGCTCAGGTCTGCAGAAGACTTGACATTGCATTTGTTATGGGAACATTAGAAAGATATTAGAGTAATCTAGGTGTGGACCATTAGAAAGTTGCTAAGAAAGTGATGAAATACCTTTAAGGGACCAAAGACTACATGCTTATGTATAGACGAACTGGTAATTTAGAACTGATTAGCTACTCTGATTTGGACTTTGCTGGCTGTATTGATTCACATAAATCAACATCAAGATACATTTTTTTGTTTGCCGATGGATCTGTAACTTGGAGAAGTGCACAACAGACTCTGACTGCTACTTCCATTATGCAGGCTGAGTTTGTATGTTGTTTTGAGGCTACCTTGCATGCTGTATGATTGAAGAGTTTTATTTTTGGGCTAAGAATTATGGATTCGATTTCTAGGAAGTTGCGGATATATTGTGACAATTCAGCTAGGGGTGGCAAAAACGTGCCATGTGTCATGTTCACGTCAGCACGATTACAGCACGATATAATTAGACTGAACACGAACGCGATACGATTAATAAATGTGCTAGAAGTGTAAATACGAACACGACCCGCCTATGAAACGTGTAACACGACACGACACATAACATAATAACTAAGTAGGCTGTGACGGGTGGACATGATAACCATACGTATATGGCCCGTTTATGACCTAGTTAACTAAAAATTTAAAAAAAATTAAAAAAAGCCAACAAAAAAAATTAACAAAAACATAATATTTATTAACACTAACCTACAACAAATATTTTAAATATTTTTATTTTTAAGTTTAAATGTGTTATAAACGGACAGGTGATGTCGTGTCGTGTCGACAAGTTTACGGCCCATTTAATTAAACGTGTTAAAGTATGTTAGACGTATTAGCATGAATTCAACCCGTTTATTTTTGTATTATTTGTGCCAACCTATTTATGGTCTAATTAATAAACATACCATCCAAACCTGTTTATTTCATGTCGTTTTCACATCGCGTCATCATAGTGTGTTTGAAATTGCAGCCCTAAATTCAGCTACAATTTTTATGGCTAAAAACAACAAACATTGGAAGTCAAAGTAAAGAAATCGACATTAAGTATTTGGCTATAAGGGAACGTGTTAAAGAGAAATCAATGGTTATTGAACTTGTTAACATTGAAGTGATGATAGCTAACCCTTTGACAAAAGGCATGCCCCCATTGAAATTTAAGGACCATATATATAGTATGGGACTTGGTTCTTTTGTGTAATTCTTGTTGTAAGAACAAATGTTATTTTCAATAAAACTCTATTTCAGTTGTGATGTTTTTCATATTTAATTTCTTTTGTATACACAATTATTTATTTTGAAACACATCATTAAGCTTGGACCTAGAACAAATATAAGGTTTATTCATTAAGATATGTGAACTAGTATTAAGAGACAAATACATTGTGATGCATAGAAGATACTGCTCATCCTTAGAGGATCTATTGCTATGATTTATGTGTTTGATTCTTACTGTGTTAAATGATGGAATAAATGGGCTAAGTGGGAGAATGTTAAAATAATATAAAGTGTCTAATTATGTGATAAGCACTTTATTCCTCTTAGTGGCCCATCTATATTGTCCATCACTTTGGACTGCCCTTGTCAGAGACATTGTGTGATGGCCATAGTTTGGGTGTCCATCATTCTTTGGACTGTTCTTGCTAGATGCTGTGTGATGGACAGTTAATATATAGACAGCAGTTTGGGTCCCTGAGCTAAGCACTCTCTCGTTTGTTTACACCATTATTCTAAGGTTACTAACCCTTAAAAGCTCCCAAGCAGGAGAAACGATGAGCTCCACTATAGAGGAAAGCAGCAAGCTACAGTTGGGATTGCAGACAACGTTAATGGTGGAAGGTACACTATTTTTCATGTTTCCGTATTTATGATCTTGTATGCTTATTGTTTATTGCAAGTAACGCTGTATTTAAGCTAACACTAATGTATACACAGAGACAAGTAAAGGGGCATTGATTAATTTATTAGTTCATGTTAATTTGGAAGATTTATAGAGCTTTTGGATAATTAGTTTGAGCTAGTGGAAAATTCTATAACAATTTTAACCAAATCCGTTTGAGAGCGATCTGAATCACAAATTATGATTTAAATAACTTTTTGCTATAATATTTTTTCTCGTAAAATTTAAACAAAAAATTGATTTGAACTATAATTTGTTGTTTGAAGTGCAGTTACGGAATGCTTGTTAATTTTTATAAAAGAAAAATACTATAATAGATTAATAAAACTAGTTTAAATTGAATTTTTATTTTAAATCCATGAACCAAACATACTATACCTCGCATTCCAAATACGCAATCCCGAAACAACCAGAGATATGCGGAATCCAGATGTCATCACAATAATGAATTTCAACTAATTGATTTGTCGGACTAATGTTCAAACTTTCAATTATTGCTGAGAAGTTCTACTCCTCAACCAATCGCATGACTTTTCATGCACTCACCAAACGAGTTTTCCTATTCGCCTATAAAGGACTCTGAAATGTGTCTTCCATCAAGACAAAATTCTAATAATATTATTATTCATTGTATTAGTTAATAGGTTCATGTAACGCTATCATCAAGTGTCTTTTTTTAAAAAAAAAATTAATTATTTCTACTAATAATAATTCAAACACATATCATCAAATGTCATACGAATTCATGTTACATGTTATATTAAAACATTTGGGAACAGTAGTTCCAGCTAACTTGGGATTCGAATTTTATGAGAAAAAATATTGTAGTTGTTAGAGTATGGTGACTCAAATTCCGTTTTGATCTAGCCGAAAAGTTCATGGTGCAATATTTGTGATGAAATTATAATTATGGGTTCTTTTGGGGTCTATGGTGATAACAAAGGAATCGGACTATTTTGGACTCATTGTATTAAAGTTATACTACTATATATATATATGTATTATTACGTCATCTCTTCTTGTACCATTTTTTGATATAGTGGATTTGCTTCTCTTTTGCCCTTGATTTTTCTCTTCTAGGGCCATTTTGTTCTTGTTATTTGTTTTTGTACCGTTTATTTTTGTTATTTTTTTAGCAGTAGTAAAAGTTGGTTTATTGTTCCAACTGCATCTAAGTTCCCTAAGATTTCCTAATATTATTCTTATAGGGTGTTTGGTAACATGAATTCTAACTTATAAGTTCTAACTCAAACAGTGTAAAGCTCTCACATACTACAATGTAAAACAAAAATATGCTACAATATAAAACTCTCACATGTTACGATACCATAAGTTCTAACTCACCTTTTAAACATTCTATGTTATTAGAGTATTTATGTCATTGTCTATTATCCCTTGACATAGCTTTTTGTGCCCAATCTTTATCGTGTGAAGTACTCATGCATCCCTTTGTTTGCAATATTCTGGGCATGCTAATTACTATTATCAAGAAATTAAACTTTAATACACACACACACACACACACACGCATACTTGATGGCTGATTTTGCTGTCTACATATAGCACTAAATGACAAAACCTTGGTTTAACCCAACGATTGATCCTAGCACCTTTTTCAGACAAATTGCATTATTTTTTACATCAGTGCTCTTCATTTTACGTCCTTTTCAATAAATTAGGCTTGCAGGTCTATGCGCACTAAGTGCACAGCTTGTAATATTAAACTCTTTTAATTTAATCAATTACTGTCGGCCTAATTCAGAAACAAATTAAAAAGAAATAGAAAATTGAAAAAGCCCTTTTGAAGCTAGCAGCCTTTGAATTGTTGTCTATCTTTATACAAACTTTATAGCTAGCACTCACTCTCTCATTGCTCAATCATCAAGCTCTCGTCATCCCACTTTCTATATATATATATATATATATGCATATGTATACACACACACACCTCGTGTGTGTGCATAACCGGTGGTTGAGTTTCCTCTCTCCAAGAACGGTAGCTTTTCCTGTACAACTTGTAAAATCTCTCTCTCTCTCTCCCCTTCTCTCTCTCAACTTTTTACACTCAAGAGAGCTAGGATTCAGCTAACGATCATCGAATGGCCAAAATGTTAGAGCAGTCAAATTTCAAGACGTTGGTCAACATGTCGACTACTAGAAAGGAGGTCAACAAAGGAGCATGGACACCAGAGGAAGACAGAAAATTGGCTGAGGTTATTGCCATTCATGGTGCCAAAAAGTGGCAAACTATTGCAACCATAGCAGGTAATGTTTAATAATGAATCAATATATATACATATACAACTATATTTTCTATCGGTTTAGGTGAGCTGTTTGAACCATGAATTAGTGTTTTCTCTCGTAAAATTTAAACAAAAAAATTATGTGAATCATAATTTGTTGCTCGAATTAGTTGGAAAGCTAGCTAATTACATACACTTGATAGAACAATATACGTATAATATGTGTTTGATATTCAAGAACTAGCTTCTAAATACTATATTGGGTATTTGTATTTTGTTTGATTTGCAGGCGTCAATAGATGTGGTAAGAGTTGCAGGCTTAGATGGTTGAATTACCTCAGACCCAACATCAAGAGAGGCAATATATCCGACCAAGAAGAGGATTTGATCCTTAGACTTCACAAGCTTCTAGGCAACAGGTCAATTATTCTTTATTATTTATATATACTTTAGTTTATTTTTTTAATACTTTGTACAAATCCTTGACTTTTGATTTGATATAATATATTATCATTTTCAGGTGGTCTTTGATAGCAGGACGATTGCCCGGTCGAACAGATAATGAGATTAAGAACTATTGGAATTCTCATTTGAGCAAGAAAATAAGCAGCCAAAATGAGAAACAGAGTGGAAGTTCTTCGTCAAGATCACAATTAAGCACCAAAAACCAAAGGAAGTTCCATCTAAAAGGGACCAAAGAAGAGATTTATAATGATCAAACAAAAGGAACAAGTGATCAAGACTTGAATACTGACTTCAATGTCGATGATTTCTTTGATTTCTCCGATGAAGGACCTACGAATGTGGAGTGGATGAGCAAATTCCTTGAATGGAACATGTCCTAATAAATTTCTCGATATTTCTCTCTCTTCATAGGATAGCTATTAAGTTTTGTAAATAATCTGTCAAGTTTCCGATTGGCATTTTTCTTTTTGTTGCAAAATAGCTTTTTTTTCTTTTTCTTTTTTCCAAGCAATCCTAAGAAGACATCTGCGGTGTTCAACACACTGAAAAAAGGGTTCTTCAGAATGGGACCCAGCACTCGAACCCGTATTCTAGTAGTTACTGTACCCCTTAGCATTTTTTCCCTGCTCTGCCGACTCTTTGAAATGGTGCCAAGAAACGGATATAAATAATGATGACGTGGATTGAATTTTCGTCGTTGATCTCATATTGCTTTCTATGCATCAATCATTGAGAGAGAGTTTGGCGAAAAAAAAAAAATCAATGATGTTCAATTGTTAACAGAAAGCTAATTGGTAAATGTTAATTAAGGAAATGCAAAGATGAATATTTGGAGCCATTTAACCCCGTGGCGTTTTGGCATTTAGTTCGTGATGGGTCATCGAGAGTCACGATTTTTTTTTAATCGGAAAAAAACGTCACATTAAGAAGAAGCCATATGGGCTAAAAGAGTAGACTCAATAAAACGGGAATAGTGACAACCCCGCTAGTCACGGAAGATTTAGCTAGAAAGTAGGCAACCATTAGGTGTTTGAAAAAGTGATGAGAACCATGTTTATTGTAGCATGTGAGAGTTTTATACTGTAGTAATTTTTTTTATTGTTATTGTAGTATATAAAAGCTTTATACTGTTTATAACTGAGTTTGTGGTGAAAACTAAATAGTTAAAACTACAGTAAAAAAGATGGCATATTCTCCTCTCGAGGAATAGAATTGCAAAACATACCAGCGGCTTGTATTATCAGCAGCTTGAGACATATAATACTTAATGTTAGACAAAATGACACTAGCTGCATTAAAAGACTCCGCTCTCTTCACAGCAGCAACAACATTGCTAGCATCGGGCTCCACCAAAGTAACAGAAAAACCACAGCTGGAGGCAAACTCCAACCCTACCCTAAGAGCCAAACACTCGGCCAAGAAGGGAGAAAAGGACCCACCAATTTCTTAGCAAGGCACGCACCAACCGCCCCAAATTCATTGCGAATGACAGCCCCCATTCCTACAAAACCTCGCCCCAAGGTAACAGCCCCATCGATATTCAGTTTCCGATGACCTGTCGGCGGGCAAGTCCACTTCACGCGCGCAGCACTTAGGACTAGGAACGGTGGCCTGACTATCCCTGGAGTGGCACAAGTGATAATTCCCAAGGATTTGTCCAGCACGCTCCAAGATTTCCAAAGTAGTCTTTGTTTTGGATTCAGTCTCAATGGAAAGAGAAAGAGCTCTGTGTAAACTACATGGCATGCAATACGAGGAAAGCTAGACAGCGACTCGTCTTATTGTCAAGGACACGCTCATTTAAGATGCTCTCCTCAGTAACAAATATTTCCCTTTCCTAACTCATCAAGGGGTGTTTAAAAAGTGGGGAAAACTAATACTGAGAATTATTTTTATTGTAGCATATGAAAGTTTTACATTGTAGTAATTTTTTTTATTATTATTGTAGCATGTGAGAGTTTTATACTGTTTATAACTAAATTTGTGATGAAAACCACAGTTTCTACCATTTTACCAAGCACTTGACAAATTTTTACATTTAAACTCATTAGCCAAACAAGATTTCTATTAATTATAGCGTATATATTAGAGGACAAGGATTTCTCATTTAAAGAAAAAAACAATTTAACACATTTTAAACGCAATTTATTCTCTCTATAGTGTACGTCCTTAATATCATCATGAGGCTATTATTTTTAAACAATAAAACCCTGATAATTTAATATATGACAAGTTGATAACCATGATAAAATAATATTTTTTGTCGGTCCCAACCTAGACTAATAGTTTAAATTAATAAATTCAATAAATTTATAAGACAATACATGATAATAAAACACTTAAAAGGTTTTTATATGTCCCTCTAATAAAACAAATGAATAACTCATCAATATTAAACACATATTAGACGGACGGGATGCTTTTAGTCGAGTGTTGCTTTTTTTCCCCCTTAAAGATGAACTTAAAGTGGATCTTATCTTTGATTTTTCTTAATATGTTAAGAGGTTAAGGTGTAGTTTGAATTTTCGTAATACAATGAATTTTAGTTCATGTAGTGTTTTATTTGATTAAATGTTCAGAAGCAAATTAATTAGAAGCATGTAATTGGATTTGTATTAAATACATTTATGATTTTACTACGTTAAATAAGTGCAATGAATCTTAACTATTTACATAAGTACATTAAATTATTAGTTTGATTAAATAATAAAATTAAAAATAGAGATATTTTGGTAAATTATTTATTATTAGATGAATTAATAATTTATTAATCGATATAAAAGTAATACTTTGTTTAATTAATGGATTTCTTTCGTTTTAAGGCTATTAATTTGTAAGGGTTTTACTGTATATATACACGAATAATATGTTAACTTTCTTTAAACTAAATGACTAATGGATTTCGTTGACCCCGCGGGAGCATGTGCATGAATACTCATAAAGTAACATTAATAGCGATAACAATATTATTTATTGCCAATAATAGTTATTATGTATTACTATTAGCTAGCGACCACATAAACATGTACAGGAGTAGGAGTTAGAACCATATACGTTGGAAATACGTATAGGGTGTTTAGGAGAATTAGTTAGAACGAATTAGTTTGAACCAATTGGTTTAAAACACTGTAATATGTAAGAGTTTTACACTATAATATACTTTTGTTTAACAATCAAAAATTTTAGTTTGAACTGAGAGTATCAAATACACTAGTATAATATTTAGCGTCATATTCTGCTTTATCTAGGTATATATATATATATATATAATTCTTTTAGTAAGGACAGATTTTTATGTATACATGCAATGTGAATGTGGTAGTTTTGTTAGGTGTTTGGTACTTTCTTTTAGCTACGTACATTGCAAAATGGACATCTTTCACCTCATGGAGCCGATCGAATCTCTATTAATTAAAGACAATTCTCATTTAAGTACACTGTATTACAGCATATATAGTATATATGTACAATATATACGATCATGAGTGCAACATTGTCATATATAGTGTAATTAGTGTAATTTGTAATTTCTTTTCTCAAATATAAATGTCAATTCTCTAGTGTTGTTTAACAAAACTTTTAAGGTGTTTGGCATAGTAATTAGAATCATTGGTTAAAACTATTTTTATTGTAGCATGTGAGAGTTTAATACTGTTCATAACTGAAATAATAATTAAGACCGTTTCTTGTCAAATAGGTTATTTTAATGTTCCATCATTACATATCAGTAAAATTTACGTTGGGGGAAGATGTGACATTTTTTTTAAATAACAAAAAATGTGGCCCAATAATTCCAATGCTATCAACGAAAGATCAAACCAAATGGTGAGTGTATTCAACTAGCATGCGTACCTCCAGAAAAAAGACGGTAAGATTGGTGGGCCCCTCCCCACCAAATTCTAGAAGGACAAATATTAATTATCCGTGTGTGCACGTTGTTATAATGCTCATATATACGTACATTATACATATTATAAGCATTATAAGTGTAACACGATATTTATTTGTAAAAGTGCAATACTGATACATAATTATTCAATTTTTTGTTGTCATATTTTTAGTGTGATTATTACGTGATTGAAAATAATGTCAATCTAACTTCTACACATTACAGTTTAGAACAGTCCTTCACGAACAATTAAAAAACCACACATCATCAATAGTTCTGCGGACGTAATTATGTTGACCAAAGTATATACAGACGATTCATATATTATCAACGATTCTAGGGAAACTAATGAAATCCAGTGATCTATGTTGTAGCCAATAATATATATTTAATTTTTATTGTTATTTTTTTCGTTTTCTTACTTTTCGGCTTTTAAAAGCATTAATCATGACAGCGTAACGATGCCACATTGCGAACATCTTTCTCAGCCCAATATATTTCAAGTTTACATTAAATATGCAATAGATCTTATAGCTAGTCACTTCCAAAATCATAGCCTTAGGCTAGGCTAAAGTTAGAAGCAAAGAGGTACAAAGTTACTCAACCTTATTTTCTCCATTCCAACAGTACAGTTCACGAAAGGCTCATCTTCCCACAGCTTGTATAAACCATGGGATATAAGGTTAATATTTTTCGACGCATAGACTAAAATATCTGCTTATATGTTTTAGACTATAATTAGAAGGACTCGATCTGATCTATTTTGTCAAACCAATGTACCGCTCACTGGTATTTTTAAGAATTAAACGTTTGAACCACACCATCAGGAACTACAGTTGCCTTCTAGATAGTGGAAATATTGTATCTTTTACAGACAAAACAGTGAATCTTGGCTTAAAAGGTACACTATTTGAACTAAAACCCATTATTATGAGTAGTGGAGTTTTAATCTTATGTGGTTGAAATTGAACTTTAATATTATATACATATGTCAATCTTTGGATCATATGCAGTTATATAATAGGTAAATCTCGTAAGTAAAACTATTTTACCGATTAATATGGAATGGTTTTTGCCAATTGTTGGTGAGGGTGGAGTGGATTAAAGGAGATTTCGATCCTGAAATAACTAGCATTGTGTAAAAAAAAATTATGAAATGTTTTCAAAATTCACATGAATGAATCAGCTGGGAGAACTTCGCCAATCCCATGTACCTTCTATCCTTTTCTAAAGGCCTGTAGGCAGTTGACCATAACTAAGGTACCATTTCAAGTTAATTTGATGGTCGAAAAAAATGATAAGAAGCAATCAAATATTCATATGCATTTTGGCTTGTTTGGCAAAACCAATTTATGTTCTGGTTAGGAATTTATTAGAAAAATGCTTCTTAGCATCACAAGTGATAGAAGATAAACTCTGTCTATAAATCTCATATTATGTATTTATCTTTTATTAATGTGTAATGTTCAACACCGATATTAACATCGTTTAATTTATTATAGTTAGTAGTGAAGCCAATGTCTTTGACCAAAACTTACGTACGAAATGAGCATGTGGGAACTTTGATTTACGTACGTATAAACCGTCGTACGTATTATGCCTTGTGGCCGTCCGTAGGTTTTAAATTAATAATTGTACTTCCGAGGAATTCTTCCACTTAAAAAAAAAGAGAGGCTATATGATTTTAGACTTAGGTAACTATTTTTATCAAGTTGTATGGGGTAAACCATATAGAAATAGTCAATCATCGATATGCACTCAATGGCCATGGTACCCATCATTTTAATGGTAATAGCTAATCATGAGGATTTGCTTTTATTCCTCCTGCTTCATGCCCTAGCTCTAGCTAACTTTCTGAACTTAATTGCTTTTGAAGGTTTGTTGAGAGAGAATAATTGTATCCCTAACTACACATTTTGTAGCCTTTCTTACTCCTTCAAAAGTCTAAAGGAATCGGCAATTAATTAATCACCAAGTCCTTAATAAGCAATATGGCCTCTTTTGAGGATAAAAATTGTAATTAATTAAGACGACATTCTTTTCACAAGGAATATAGTTATCGCCGTCCAGCTTTTATATCTACATGTGTGTGTATATACATGTGTGTGTGTATATATATATATATATATATAAGCGACATCGGTCCAATGAATTTTATTATGGCTAATTATGCTATGCGAAACAAATAACATTTTTCAACTTTTTTTTTAATTAAAGTGGTATCGATATAATTTAAAAATAAATAGACAGAGAGAGGAGAAAAATCCTCCACTCGAATCTATTAATAAGAAAAAGAAAACAAAATTAAAAAGTGAATAAAATACGAGAACTAGTAACTAAAAGAAACAGGAAAATAAAAAAAAATGACAAAAAAAAAAAACAACCTCACGGAAAAAGTTAGCGATAAATGAATATGATTTTAGTCAAACCATATTTATTTATGCAGCTTGAAATCTTTCGACTTCAAACACAACAAAGATCATAGTCATTGTTATGAGGAAATATTCATGATGAGAAGACCATTCAAAAATTTAGAACGCTTTGAACCAAATGGCCGAAAAGCTCAGGTACTAATAGGCCTATCTTAGGTCGAGCACCGACCAACCTTAAGTCGAGCATCGACCAACCCTAGGTCGATTACCGATCTTAGGCCAAGCACTAACCACCTCTAGGCCGAGCACTAACCGACCATAGGTCGAGCACTAGGCAACCATATGCCGAGCACCATCTCATATCTCTAGCCAAAGCAACCATGGGGAATGACTCTACAGTACCGATAAGGTGGTCAGACCTCAACCAGATCACACAGTAGTATATCATACTCAAAAACCACCGCGCGACACCATCTCATATCTCTGTTGGGCAGTCCTCCTCCTCCAGAGATCGTGATACCTGTCACTAGCCACTTAGGCTCTATATAGTAGTACACTCAGGTCACAGGCCAAACCTAATCCACGCCTGGATTCAAGCTAAAGTTTGTAAATAGGAGCATCAACTCTACCACAAAAGGTTTTAGCATTTTTCTCTAGCCTAATCTGCCTCTCCCCTTACTTTTCTCTGTTAGAACACTGACTTGAGTATCAGAGTACCCTTGACAAACACCACACTTCGCCTTACTCCGATGCATTTGCTCCTTTTGTAGATTTGACCAGATCAGGCAGAGCTGGGTAGAACAAGGAGACCATTATGCACCCTGCATGCTGTGTTATGTCGGTCACAGACATCAACATTTGGCACTAAAAATAGGGCACCACACTTTTCCAACAACCTCATCTCTCCCCCCAAACATTCCTAGGATGGTTAGAAGACTAATGGACTAAAAGGCCACTTAACTAAGTGTCAAACCAAAAAAAGAGGATCCATCCGACCAGGAGTAAGACCAGGTCTGCCAACTCCAACTAGGTCCAACCACAAGCCTAACCAGGAGTCTGACCAAGATTAGTCCGACCAGGACCTATCCAACTAGGATCCGTCTGATAAAAAATCCAACCAGGAGTAGTTCGACCCAGGTTTGTAACCAAGTCTAGGACAAAGAGTTTGGCCAGGTCCAAGAAGGTTACAGCCAACCAGAGAAGACCAGTCATAGTTTCGGCCAACCAGGTCTATGACGAAGAGTCCAAAAAGGCTTCAGCCAATAAAGAGACCTTATGTTCGACGAAGAGTTTGGTCAAGTCCAAGAAATCTATGGTTGACCAAAGAAGGCTAGGTCCCAACTTCAATCAACTAGGTCTAGAATAAAGAGTCCAAAAAGGCTACTGCCAACTAGAAGACCTTAAGTCCAAAAAAGAGTCCGGCTAGGTCCAAGAAGGCTACAACCGACCAGAGAAGACTAGGTCTTGGCTTCGACCAACCAGGTCTAGGATTAAAAAGTCCAAAACTACGACCAACCAAGAGGCCTCATGTCTGATTACAAGTCCGACCAAGTCTAAGGAGGCTACAATTGACCAAAAAAGACCAGGTTCTGCTTCAGCCAACCAGGTCTAAAACGAAGAGTCCAAAAAGGCTACAGCTAAGTCCATGAAGGCTACGGCCAATCAAACAAGACTAGGTCCTGGCTTCGGCCAACCAGGTCTAGGACAAAGAGTCTAAAAAGGCTACGGCCAATAAAGAGACCTCATGTCCGACAAAGAGTCCAGCTAGGTCCAAGAAGGCTACGGTCGATTAGAGAAGACCAGGACCCAGCTTTGGCCAACCAAGCCTAGGATGAAAAGTCCAAAAAAGCTACGGCCAACCAAGAGACCTCAGGTTTGACGAAGAGTCCAACCAAGTCCAAGGAGGCTACAGTTGACCAGAGAAGACCAAGTCCTAGCTTCAGCTAAATAGGTCTAGGATGAAAAGTCTAAAAAGTCTACAGCCAACTAAGAAACCTCAAGTCTGACAAAGAGTCTAGCTAGGTTCAATAAGGTTACGGCTGACCAGAGGAAACCAGGTCTCGGGTTTGGCCAACTAGGTCTAGGACTAAAAATCCAAACATGTTATGTCCAAAGAAGAGACTTCAGGTCCGACGAAGAGTCCTGTCAAGTCCAAGAAAGCTACAACTGACCAGAGAAGACCATATTCTGGCTTTGGCCAACCAAGTCTACAACGAAGAGTCCAAAAAAGCTACGGTTAACTAAGAGTCCTAAGGTCTGAAGAAGAGTCCAGCCACGTCCAAGACGGCTACAGCCGAGTAGAGAAGATCAGGTCCCTACTTCTACCAACCAGGTCTAGGACGAAAAGTCTAAAAAGGCTACAGCCAACCAAGAGATCTCATGTCTGACAAAGACCCCAGCCAGGTCCAAGAAGCCTATGGCCGATCGAAGAAGACTAGGTCTCGGCTACGGCTAAACAGGTCCAGGATGAAGAGTAAAAAAAGGTCAACCAGGCCTAAGACCGACAATCTAGATACGCTCATAAAAAAATATTTCCTAACCACATCAAGACTTTGGTGCCAATGACCTCCATCACCAAAATCTAGGGGGGCTACTATTATGGGTCAAATCTTCATGATCAGAAGACCATCTAAAAATCTAGAACTCGTTGAACCAAATGGTCGAAGAGGCCAGGTACCAACCGGCCCACCCTAGGCCCAGCACTAGCAAACCCAAGGTACAGGCATTCTTCTGTAGCCTACTCTGCCTGTCCTCTTGCTCTTCTCAGTCAAAACACTGACTTGAACATCGAAGTGCCCTTGGCAGACATCACACTGGTGTCCTCTTACTCTGAGGCATTCTTTCCTTTTGTAGATCTGACCAGACCAAGCAAAGCCAGGTAGAACAAAAAACCCAACCACCATACACCTCTGCATGCGGTGTTATGCTGGTCTTAGGCACCAATAGTCACTATTCTTTTCAGTTCAATTATCATAGTTGTGCAAACCTACCAATTATTTGACGATCTTAAAATTACTTACTCTAATATATTTTTTTCAAGCCCTTGCATAGGTATAAAGTTTGTCTTCTTTTAAGAAGCGTAGGTAGTCTCGTTGGTAACTCCCGATCGTGATCGTAAGGACAAACGATTGGAACCTTTGGTTCCATCTTTCTCGAAATAACTGGAGTAATTAATACTCTCTATTGATCATCATCAACTTAGTTCGCCCACAGAATGAGATGTGACTTTAACAACTTTAACAAATTGTAAGTGCTGCAACTTGTATACAATTAAAAATTTAAAGAGAATGGTAATATTTTTGCGGTAAGTCCATGGCATGCGTGATATCACAGCTTGGGTATTCAAAAATGTATTGGACGCTAACAATTCCTACTTGTCGTTATGTGTCGGCGAATTTGAATATTTAATGCATGCAAAGACAATTGTGCTGAAAATTGTAAATTGTGGTCCATCCGAGACAAGAAGCACACATACATTGGCAATAATTGATTGTCTACCATACGGATCTAGCTTGAAAATATTTTCCAGCATTTTTATCGTGGTAATAATTTATTTGGTAAATGAGATATGTTTAGGCTGAGAGCACATGCATTGTAAAATCGTATTTGGTAAAAGTGGTCTAAAACATTTTCTCAGTTACAAACAGTGTAAAGTTCTCACATGTTACAATAACAACAAAAAAAAAAATCGCTACAACGAAAAGTTCTCACATGCTACAATAAAAACAGTTCTAACTAATAGTTTTAACCACCTTATCAAACACCTATAAATATTTCGATCCAAATTGTACAAAATTAGACATGAATAAACTAAAAAATATATTTAAATTTTGTATATTATATATTGGATCGATTTGATTGGTTGATTAGATTTTGACGCTTCAAAACCAAATCCATTCGCATTGGACAATTTGCTTTTCTAAGAAATTAAATGAAAAGACAGTAACTAAGTGAAAAGATTTAACACATTCCAACTAAGCTAGCACCTAATAACTAACTCAAATAAGCCCTCATCCTATTTTATTAAAAAGATAAAAAGATATAACAAAAATAAAAATGAAAAAGTTTAAGATCGAACCAAAATGACAAATTTCATATAAAAAATATAGTAAGCAACAATCTTGCAAAGAAATGCAACAACCAAAACTTAACTTCAGTTTCATTTATACATAATTTTAATACCCTTATGTTTTCGGAAGACAATTTGCTGACGCTTGAAGATTCGAATACAATTGAAAAGTAAGAATTCAAATGGTGGAAGTAAAAGCTCGCTTTTTCGTTACTTGGGTTTTTTTCCCCCCTACTACTGGGGATGAAGCGTTTTTTCAGAATCAAAATAAAAGTCATGACTTAGCCCTCTGTCATTAGTTTTTGACTTGTAAAAGTCTTTTAAATTGTTTAGTCATGTTTTATTTTGGACTTTGTCTTCTCCATTCTTCCTTTATTAAAAAATTTAGGTTGAGATTTAATGCAGAATAAATTCTTTAAGGTGTCATTCTAGTTGAAACGTTATAGAGATTCTTGATATAGGTCTCTGCTATCATTCAATCAAAAAAGAACGTAAGAAGCTAAAGCTGTGCACAATTGGTGGCTTCTGGCTCCAATTCGAAGCAAGTCATTATCAAGTAACATCACAACCTCGACGTCATCATTTAATATCTTAAATAGACCTTTTTGTTCCTTCCTTCGAATAGTTCAAAGAAAAAAAAAATTAACTAGTAGCTATCCTTGACGTTCCAAATATAATGTCAAGTCATATTTATGGTGAAAATCGACATGGAAAAATATATGAAGTAATTTTGTGATGTACTATTTAACGATTGACTATTAGGAAAACTTGAATTAATAATGACGATATATATATATATATATATATATATATCACACCCGAATCCATACTATATGTAGAAAGCACAATTTTTTTAACCAAAACGTCTTGGTTTTGGTTGAACTTTTTAAAATTTTTTTTTTTAGTTATTCCTTTCAATTCTTTTTATTTTTAGTCCTTCTTTTGGCTGATATTTTCTTTTTAAGTCTTTTTTTCTTCATTTTTAGTTCTCCCTTCTTCCTTGTCTTTTCTTTTTCATTCTTAGTTGTCATACTTAATTTTTTTTTTCTCATATGCGTTCCTATGTAAAGACCTATATTTCCTTTCACCTTATCTAATACAGATTTTTTACAGTCTAATTTTCTCACTAATATTTTTTTTTTCAAATTTGTTCTATTTAAATACTTTTTTGTAATAGTACTGAAAGGAATAGTAAATTAAAATAACATTAAAATTAAAAGAACCATTCATATATTTCAAAAAAAAAAAAAAAACAAACTAAATTTGTACGTGCATTTATAGTACTTGCTTTTCATGATAATAAAGTGGAATTGACTTCCACTATGTGGCTATCTAGCCTTCACTCAATGTAGAATATCTTATGCTTCTATATTTGATTATGCTGCATATATGTAAATATGGATATACTATGCGGTTGAGAATGTAGTTTAAACTATAAAATTGTAGTTGAAACTAATTTTATAAATGTTTTTCTTAAAACTTTTAAATTTAAAACCAATTTTGATTCAAATTTTGGTTTAAATTCCGTTTCCAAATGTCCTAGTAGAAAAAACCAACCTTAGTGATGAGGGTTTACTATGTTGCTAAAACCTTTGACACCTTGGCATCATATTACTTCTTAGCATTTTTCTTTTTTTCCTGTTCTGCCGGCTCTTTGAAATGGTGCTAAGAAACGGTTGTAAATAGTTATGTGGATTAAATTTTTCTCGGTGATGTCATATAGCTTTCTATGCATCAATCATTGAGAGGAAGTTTGGCTAGAAACAAAAAAATCAGTGTTGTTCAATTATGAACAGAAAGCTAATTGGTAAATGGAAATTAAGGAAACGCAAAGATGAATATTTTGGGCGTTCATTTCGTGATGGGTCGTTGAGAGTCACGCTTCTCTATTAATGGAAAGAGAAAGGGATCCATGTAAACTAAATGGCGTGCGTAGGAGGAAAGCTCACAAACGACTTGTCCTCTCGTTGTCGAGGACACGTCCTCTCCCACGTTTTCTATAATTTAAAACACTTGCATGGTTTAAAAGGCAATTTTAATCTTTTGTCATACTCCTTTCTCTCATAATTTCAACTTTTTGTTACGAGTATTTTCTCTTACAATTTGATAAATATTCTTAAATTTTGTTTTGTTTTCTATAATTTAAGACACGTGCATGGTTTAAAACGCAATTTCAATCTTTTTGTCATACTCTTTTCTCTCACAATTTCAGCTTTTTGTTAGAGTATTTTCTCTTACAATTTGATAAATATTCTTAAATTTTGTTTAGATCTATGGGTAGTTTTTATGGTCGAGAAAGCAATTTTATTTCACTGATGAAAATGGATAATTCAGTCGTTAGATTAATTTTTTAACGATTTGATTTATGACTAGAAGCAGTTATGTATTATGCATTGTAAATTTTTAACATCGTAAAAAATTGCAGATTAGATTGTTAAAATTTTAATCCTAAGGCTAAAAAACCCTACTTCATCGATGAATCAAAATTGCCTTCTTCTTCATCATAAAAATTTATAAATCTATGAACCAAAAGGTCGTAAAGCCTTTCATTTTTTCTCACAGTTGACAGCTTGCTCAATAAGTAACCAAAAATACTGCAACCCTCATATATTTTATGGCACTATTTATTAATGGTATGCGCACCAATGGTCTCCAATGCAAGTTCATGTTTGTCTGTTCTAATTTTTTTTTTTTTTTTGTCTTTTTGGCTATCCAATCAAAATATATATATATATATATATATATATATTACCATTCATTTAATTACTTAAATAGTTTTAGTAATTTACTATTTATTGTGTGACTAAATTTCTTATATTTAGATGAGTTCTCAAATGGCCTTATTAACCTGATGGAGCTAAATCTGTGTTGATAGAAATTCTCATCCAAGTACACTAAAACATATATATGTGCAGCAAATATTACTGGCAGTTGGCACTGAGAAGAGAATTTCACTCACATGATCAAGTTAGATTCTTTATCCAATTTTGATATCCTAAATAGAATGTAACCTTTTGAATGATAAATTATTTAGTAGTATGGGTATATACATCATCGCGCTTATGTGGTACATCTGTCCAATAAATGATTCACATTTGAATGATTTGCATTATTAATTGTCTTATTATTTCTCTTTTTAGACATCTTAGTCCATACATATGAAAAGGTCAAATAGAAAGCATTTCAAAATTTAAAATTTTAAATATTATTTTATGATATGATTTGTTAGTACATCATTTTGGGCATCAACATTGAACGTACGGATGTTTGAGTCTGATGAATTAGGAAAACAAAACACAAGAAAAAAAATTAATGAAGGTGAATAAATTATTTCTTAATGCAAATGTTAAGATTATCTTCATTGAAAGAGATTAGTAAAATCTCCAAAAATATTAGTATTCCATCCATACGGACAGGTACAATTCCTGAAAGTAAGGGAAAATATGGCATTATGAATTTAACACAATCAATGAAAGGTCAGCCAATGCTTATGGGCACATTTAGGATAACGTGTATTTTTACTTTTAAGTAATAGAAGAAAAGAAGTATAAACTAGAGTTTTTTAATTGATGTTTGAATAGTGCATGAAAGAGTGCCTTTTGATTTCAAAAAAGCTTTATCTCTTAAGTAAATAAGTTAAAAGCTCTTATGTTATGAAAAAGCAATGTAATATAAAGATATAAATAGAATTTGTAATTTGTTATTCCCAAATATAAGGTTAAAAAAGTAAATAAAAAAGCTTTTCATAAGCACCAAAGAGATGGCTTGTCCAAAAGTTCTTATAAAAGCCAAAAGCCTGACAACTTGTCTATTCGAATAGGTTTAAAAGCAATTTTTAGGCTGAATAAGTCAAAGCAGCTTATTTTAAGCCATTCTAAATGGGCCTATATTCTACCAGCTTGTGTCCCTCTCATAAAGGATGGCATTGCATGATTGGTGGACTAGAGTCACTTATCTATCTTACAAATAGAAGGCCGGGTTCTTGGACCAAATAAGGGGGTTATGAGACAGCTAGGGCGGGCCAACTGAGAACGTGGAGTTTGAGAGAGCCTCCTCCCTTGGATAGAAAGTGTGTATTTGCCGGTCGAGTAAGCCTTTCACCTGGCTAACATAGAAATAAGTAAGAAAATAGTGAAATCAAGGTTCCTTTACAGATTAAAAGTAGCAAGCAGTGCTTATTTCTCACTGGGATAGAGAACACAGACCCATTCCTAACTCGACAACCAGGGACAGGCGACGTAGCCTTCAATTCTATGTTATGGGATAAAAACCCCCTCTAGCTGTAACGCCCCCCTTCCGGACGTCACAGATGTCGTTACATTCATTCGTTAAAACATTAATTGAAGCAAACTATTGAAATTAATAACTTACATTTGAAATCATAATTTTGAAAAAGCATTCCCAGGATCTTTACATACTTTTTTTTTTGTATATATATACAAATACAATTTATAAGAAATCATAATTTTTCTTAATTAAAACACTTTGCTTTTCCATAGACATTGTATAAATAGTTTGCTAATATATTATTTAAACTTAAATGGCCTTAGAAAAACAAAAGATAAAATTTCTTTGAACATGTCTCGGCCGGCAGGCCGAACTTTTCACTTCGGCAGGCCAAACTCAACCGGCAGGCGAAGGTCACCCATCGGCAGGCCGTCCGAGGCCTTGCAGAATGGGGTTTTCAAAATCCACAAGATCGGCAGGCCGATGCTTGGCAACCGGCAGGCCAATTGGAAAACTTTGGCAGTCCGACCAGTATGGTCGGCAGGCCGAACCCTTAAAACAAAATTTTATAACAAGTTTTAAAAGCTTATATGCGGAAGAAAAATTTATAAAAAAATACAGTAAACAAACATTCACAAAATTTATAAAGATTATATATCCTTAAAATATATACATACTCATATCGAAGAATCATAAAATGTTTCTTTAAAATTCTCTTTCCTTAGCGTTTTTCCATTTGCAAATCATCCTCCTTAGCTCACACGCTTGTTAGTGTCCTCCGCCTATTCCATCACTTTCTTACCCTTATCTGCAACATGATGAAAAACTTGAATAAGCCAAAGCTTAGTAAGTACATTATAAATCTCACAATTTAAAAACATTTCATGAACATCATCATCATCAACTTAAAAACATTTCATGAACGTCATCATCATCATAATAGTGCACTAGGCACATTTTTATAGGAACATATCTTTCATTACATTAACCATATTAAAACATATCCATTTTATCTTAAGGGGCCCAAGTGTTGCACCATAACATCATCATCATAGGCGCGCCGTCATGAGAGGAGAGGGGTTGCAAAGCCCAAACCAAACATGACATGTCCAACCTTTGGGACATCATAAACATGAACATAAACATTGGGTGTGCAACACTTATTTAGGTGATACATATATACATACTTATACTTTCATACTTTAATAAAAACATCGTTATGAAAACATGCATAAACTTTCATGCCTTAAAATTCATGAAAAATCATCATGAAATATCATCATAAAACCATCATGAACATATACTTCAAACCTTTCATAAA
>CAMOHE010048750.1:28032-56536 GCA_946598075.1 Artocarpus hirsutus | reverse complement strand
TAAGTCTTGACAAGTGTTGAATTATGGAAGGCATTTTAATGACTTAATATTAAATGAGGGTTCTACTTTATTTTCATTTTATTGTTTATTATTATGTCGCATCACATACATAGCATCACATACATAACATAATAATAACACAATAAGTGTGTCATAGCATGGCCCAAATCTAATTGATCTTCATAAGCCAATATGAAGGTTAATGGTCATTCCTAGATAATCTTCATCTCTATGGATTTCCTTAGATTGCCACAAACGGACTCCATCTTGAGCCTCCATCTTCAACCTCTATCTATCTTGATTTTGGGCTTTGATTTAACATTACAAATTGCAATATAAAATATTCTATTTCTACTAAATAAATAATACATTACAACAAATTAATAAACGACATGTAGGCCGTATTTAAAATTACAAACCCAAAATAAAATTAAATAAAACCTTCCAATCACATTGGTGTAAAAGGGGCCATGCTATGCACCATGCAATTCACACTAAACACATAAACATACTAGTATAATATCATTAAAGTTTAATTTTTATTATAACTAAAACGATTTATGTGACAAATCAATTTGAGGTCAAGGGGCAGCACCCTTGGCAGGGTCCAAACCGATCATCCTTGTTTAACAATTAAACAGACCCTATGATATATATTAATCTGTTCAAAATAGATTATCACTGTTTAACATTCAAATAGTCTGTCACCTTAATAAAACTAAAACCAGATTTACAGTGTATCATTTAATCATCTTAAAACAGAATACTAGATTCTTGTTAAATTGTAACATTAATCAAATTAACAACAATAGGTTACAAGAAACAGTAAACGTATTAATCAAATTAACACGGTAAAACGTTCAATCAAATAAAACCTCAAACACATTAATCTAATTAATGTATAAATCATATTCATGCATATCACATATACACAGAACCATATAAAATCAATTTAATCGAATTCGCAAGTCACTCTGATACCACTGTTGGGTTTTGTTGGATTTTGTGATTTAAATATGAGCAAAAAATTAAAAATAAATTCCCATAAAACCCTCGCAGGATCCATGTAATTCAATTAGATTGATAATAAAGTCATGAAATTTTACCAGGATGACAAAACAGGCAAGATTCTGGAAGGGAGAGAGCGGGTTCACTCTGGTGACACCCTAACTTGAGCTTTTAGTATTTAGGATCAGATTCAGATGCTGTTACTTAGAGCAACATTCTCTGCAGGTATCCACATGAACAGACTCTCTCAAAAATGAATTAATGTTCTAGCACCCTCTTTTTGCGTTAAATGACTCTCTCTAATTTTTAGGGTTTTAATGTCTTTTGCCTTTTAGAATGAGAGAACGCCTTTTCTCTTCTTAATTTGACTAGACACCCTAAAACAGATATATATATATATATTGACTTCAAGATAGAGTCAGATTTTAATTAGGGCAAACTATAATTCGAATATGATTCAAAGAATCTAGATAATGTCTGTAATTCGAATATGATTCAGAAAATCTAGATAATATTAGTAATTCAAATATGATTTAGATAATCTAGATAATGTCAGATTCAATGAACCTAGACATATCTAGTACATCGAATCTAGATATTATCAGATTCATCAAACCTAGACACAGTTAACCTAAAATTTGTTCTTGGTCTGTTCTAAGTGTGTGACCCTGTACGTTCACATAATGTTGGTAATGGGCTTGAAATTCTGTTTCTGGCCCATAAATCATAAGTGGCCTCTAGCAAGATATTATGGTTACCCAAGTTTTGCGAATGTCAATAATCCGACATAACCTAATCCACAATAAGTATGAAAATCCTTTTGTCTCTAGATACCTTGATTGAACATAAGGCATGGTTTATGTCATCCTTATACTATTCAATCATATTATTTCTCGACCTTAAGTAGACTGATATTGATAACCCTTATCAATTCATTCTAGTATGGCCATACATTTTTCTTCAGTTTAACTTATCAAGGGGCCTATAAATATCTTTCTCATAATAAATGAGGGACAAATTCCTTCTTAATCACTCATATTCCTCACATGATTCACTCTATATCTAACAACAATCTATTCCACATCCTATTAAAGAAAATATTCGATTGTGTCAAAATATAGAACTTGTCATGTAGGAAACCATGGTGATTTCAGGTCAAAGGACTAGGATAATACTATTGTGATGAGAATCACTTATGACAATTATCCATACAGTATTCTCATAGCGGGTCAATCCAATACATCATTTCTCAAATATGTATCTATGAGTTGACTTATTATCTCATACACATGATTAGTAAAACATAATCATCAGTCAAACTTCATACTAGTCTTCATTCATTATTATCCCAATAATAATGACCGACTAGGGATAATTTAGAATATAATTCAATTTTCACCTAAGAGTTTTACTATCAAGTCACATACTTGATGATCTTAGGTAGAATTAATTATTCATAGAATTTGAATCAAAAACAATAATGAAAATGCCTCTTTATTAATAAAATGCAAATGTAATGAAATCAATATGTGGTCATTACATAATTGGCCTAAGGCACATCACTAACAGAGCTAAGGGATACACGCAAAAGGAAAGAATCGATTATAAGGATACCTTTTTGCCTATAGCCATGCTTAAATCCTTTCGTATTCTCTTGTCCATAGCTGCCACTGTCGACTACGAGATTTGGCATATGGATGTCAAGACGGCCTTTCTAAATGGCTATCTTGATGAGTCATTTTATATGGAACAACCGGACGAGTTCAAGGTCAAGGGTCAGGAGGGTAAGGTTTGTAAATTACTTAATTCAATTTATGGACTTAAATAGGCTTCACGTTCTTGGAACACAAGATTCGATCAAGTGATCAAGACTTATAGGCTTGCACAAAATGTGCACAAACCATGTGTGTACAAACACATTAAGGATGGGAAGGTAGTTTTTTTACTACTCTATGTAGATGACATTCTACTAATTGGCAATGATGTTGGGGCGTTGTCATCAGTCAAATTATGGTTGATCAAGTAGTTTGACATGAAGGACTTAGGTGAGGCTAATTTTGTTCTAGATTTCCAGATATTTTAGGATAGGAAGAACAAAATATTAGCTTTGTCCTAGGCTAGCTACATAGATAAGATTCTCAAGAGGTTTGCAATGCAGGATTCCAAGAAAGGTAGGCAACCATCTAGGTTTGGAATTACTCTTTCTAAGAAAGACTCTCCAAAGTCTGAGGAAGAAAGAGAATACATGAAGAAGGTGCCTTATGCTTCAGCAGTGGGTAGTCTCATGTATATCATGCTTTACACGGGACCAGATATTTATTATGCGATCAGGATTGTAAGTCGATTTCAAGTGGATCTAGGACCAAACCATTGGGTTGTAGTCAGGCAAATTTTCAATTACCTAAGAAGGACTCAATGGCATATGCTTATGTATTCGGGTGAAGACTTAACCCTTCTATGATACACTGATGTAAATTTCTAATCTTGTCTGGATTCAGGGAGATCGACTTTTGGTTTATGTTTACTCTAGGGGACGGTGCCATCAGTTGGAGAAGTGTGAAACAAGATTGCATTTTAGATTCAACAACAGAGGCCGAGTATGTGGTTGCTAGTGATGCTTCAAAAGAAGCAGTGTGGCTCTGCAAGTTCCTTGGAGATCTTTAGTTAGTTCCTGGTATAGATAAGGCAATATCACTATACTGTGATAATAATAAAATTTGAGCTAATGCTAAGGATCCAAGATTTCATAAGAAGAGTAAACATATTGATTGAAAGTATAATATGATAAAGGGCTTTGTAGAAGGTGGGCATGTCGTTGTGTGCAAAATTGCGTCAAAGGACAATTTAGCTGATCCATTCACGAAGACACTTACTGGGAGAGTCTTCGAGAGGCATGTGGAAGCTATAGGGATGCAAGATTTGTCATATTTACTTACCTAGTGTAAGTGGGAGATTGTTAGACATGTATGCCTTAAGGAATAAAAATATAACATGTCTTTGGAGATATTTTTATCAATGAAGAATTTATTTATTATTTATATACCAAATCGTATCCTCTTTACATTCATATTTGTTGAATGTATGATAAGCAAACAAAAGTCTAAGACTGTTTGTCTAAACCTTTAAGAATAGAGCATATGATGAACAAATTATACGAAAGACCCGATTCTTAAAGTGACGATCTAAATCATAAGATCTGTAATTGAGGGAATATAGTTGGCGATTTTATTCATACAAAGACTGTTATATTGTCTATACCCTTAATGGGAGATGGTTTGTCTTGGCCATTGGAAATAGACTCCATGAATAGAAACATTGGTGCATTGTCATAGGTGACGATGCATTGGATCGAGACATAAAGTGAATTGATTTAGATTAATAATTCTGTCTCGGCAAATCAATTCACTTTGGACAACCATATGAATTGTAACTTAATCCTTAGATGAATAATAGGCCTGTTATCTTTACTTGTGTCTTTTGATGTACCAAAGGGTGGCATCTACATTTTAACAGCGATATACACACCAGTATGTTGGAGACATGACTTTTGATAACGTAGACTTGTTATTCATAGATATGGAATCCATAACTCCTCTTCAAGAGTAGTTGATATCCTCTTATATGCGTTATCTTATAATTGGAAAATTGAAGCGCTCAACCATTTGGATACATAGGTGTAATGGAATGGTATATTGTCTTTGAGATAATAGAACGTAAGAGAAAAATAATCAGGAAAGTAAGATAAAATTATCCTTAAGCTGATTATGGATAATCCTATAAGGATACGATACATTATGATATGTGATGGAGACTTAGTTATATAGGTTTTGTAATTCTATATAGTTTGAGAGTGTAGCTCTAAGCTTTTAGTGGAGTAGCGTTAAAATTGACAATTATGAAATGTACATATGGGATATTGGGTTTCATAATTATCGGGATCTTAAACTATATAGGTCCATCAGGTCCCATTTGCTAGCTTATAAAAATCTTGTAACGATGCGGCATGTAACACTTGTCGATTTCCATGTAATGGATTATGTCAAACTAGTGACGACACTAACTAATTTCTTTTATTGATATGTGTTATGATATATGATATAATGGTACTAACCATTTTATTTTTTGTGTTATGACAGGTGACGGTCACGTGGGATCAATATGCTCAAGTGTTCATGTCATTTATGTTATGTTTAATAATAATTTTGTGATAATTTAATGCTTTGATGAATTTTAATGTGTAACGCAGATCGGCAGGCCCAACCTTCAAGTTTAGCAAGCTGAATTGTCCCTCATCGAACGGCAAGCCAATGAATATGATAGGCAAGCCGGACCTCACGATATCGGTAGGCCGATGACAGCTAATGAGCCATCAGCAGGCTGTCATCGATAGAAATCACCCAAAAATTTATGTTAAGGATGATTATGCAATTGGATAATGATTATTCATTGATTGACATATTTTTGGATTAATTTCCTCATTTTAGGAAATGAAATGTTTGACTTTGGATTGATTGGATTAATTGACTATGGTTTCCTATTTTGAGAGTCAAAATATGATCAGAGAATCAAATCAATTTGACTATCCCCCATTCCTCTTCAATCTCCACTCAAATTAGCCTAATTTGGTCAGAAAAATTTTGAGTTTAACAGAGATAGTTGACCTCCTCCATCATTTTTACTTTTTTTTCATTCATGTAAAAGAAAACTCTCACACTCTCTCTCTAAAATTTCTCTCAAACATCTTCTTCTTTTCTCTTCTACACTTTTCTTTTTCTTTGTTTTACTCTCCATCAATTCTCTTGCAAATAATTGAAAGAAATATCTACTTTTCTTTGGGCGAATTCGAAGGAAGCTTGAGAAGGAATTGTTTTGAGGTAAGAGACTCTTCTTAGCAATCATGAAATTTTTCTTACCCTATAATCCGACCCCCATATCTCTGCCTACAAATTTTTTGTTGCTCTAAAATTTTAATATATTATTCATGATTGTGTTATGTAATGTTTCTCCAAATTTCAAGTTAATTAGATTTTTCTACGATAAGTTATGAATTTTCTTCTCTCTGTCACTCACAATAAAATTATTGCTGATTGTTTATGTGCACAAAAATATAGGTTTTTTTCATGGTGCAAATGAATGCTATTTTTGACGAAATTTGGCAAATATGTTTATGAATATGTTAAGTTCTGGACTGAAAATTTTGGCGATGATTTAATGAATATTTTATGTGATACAGAATTTTTATTGAAGCTAGGTTTTTAGACTACTCTAACGGTAAATTGTTGAACTTTTATGTTGTGATGTTTTTGTAAGATTTAACGAATTTATTTTGGTGATGAAATATTTTTGTGCTTCTATAATTATATGTTAAAAGGTTTTCATAAGAATTTTAGAGTCTAAATAATTTTATTTTAATTCTTGGAATTTGAAAAATGCATGAAACTCACTGCTCAATATGATGAAGTTATTTTGTTCCTATTGTCCAATGCATATTTTGGGGTTGTTTTGAATTTATTTAGAGATAATTTTTGGCTATATTGTAATTTCAAGTGTCTAATATATGTAGTAATTATATGGAATTATTTCAGGATATAAATAATTGATTATAAGATTGCAAGTTGTGACTGCTCACTGTTTTGTTATTGCTGGCTGTTTTGAAAGTGTAAGATATGTGGCTTATTTAAAATTGCTAAATGGAATTTTTATGACTAATGAAAAATCATGGTAATATGTTTATATGTTATCTTTGTCCTTGCCAAATTTGGTACTCAAATTGTATATAAATTTTAAGTTATTAAGCTATGATTTCATAAGGGTCAGGAAAAATTTGTGTTGATAGTTTTGCTTTAATGTTTTATGGTTAATGAAAAATATTAAAATTTATGCTTTCAAGAGATGAATGTAAGTGCAATGTATTAAGGAATTGGATGAAGTTATGTGTTGTTGAATGATTACATGATTTCATGAAAATAAATATTAATTTCATTTATGCATTTTATAATGAATGTATGACATCAACACACTAAGGAACGAGCGCATCGAGACTGCGGTAACGTCACCTACAATTCAATTACGGTTAAGTAAGCTACACAAGTAAGTACATTCTCACCTCCAACATGATATATTTTATAAAGGTTTGAAAGTTATGTTCATGATGATATCTATGATGATTTTATGATCATTTCATTTAAATATTACTTATGAAAGATTTTCATGTTCAAAAGTTATGCTTGTATGATGATGACGTATTTCAAAGAATGAAAGTATAAATATGTATATATATATATCATCTAAATAAGTGTTGCACACCCTATGTTATGGTATGTTTATGTTATGATGTCATGTTTGGTTTGGGATTAGCTACCTCTATCCTCTCATGACGGCGCGCCTATGATTATGTTAATGGTGCAACACTTAGGCCCTTAAGATAAAATGAATTAAGTTTTAATATGGATAATATGATAAAAGATATGTTCCTTATGAAATTGTGCATAGTGCACTATTATGATGATGTATATGGTTAATATGTTCATAAAATGTTTATGATGTAAGATATGAAATGTACTTACTAAGCTTTAGCTTATTTTTAGTTTTATACCATGTTACAGATAAGGGTAAGAAGATAATGGATTAGGTGGATGACAAGGGAAGGCGTGTGAGCTAGACATGATGGATTGAAAACAAAATACGCCAAGGAAGAATTTTTTTTTTGAATTTTTGACCTATGTTTTATTTCTGAGTATGTTTATTTTCCACACCTTGAGATATTGGAACCTTTTTTTTTAGTGATATTTATTTTTAGTTCGGCCTGCCGACCAATACTGGTCGAACTATCGATGTAGGGATTGGCCTGCCGATCTCCCTGTACTGGCCTGCCGATCTTATCGATTTTTGAAACCTGTTTTGCAAAGCCTTGGGCAGCCTGCCGATAGTTGAACATCGATCTGCCGTTCGAGTTCGGCCTGCCGAACTTGTATGTAGATTTTAATAATGTTTTAAAAAGTTAATTCAATTTATAATTGTATTGGCAATCTGTTTAAAGGATGTTTATGAATAAGTAATTTATTATTATAAAAATGGATTAAGTTATTGAATAAAAAAAATATGCATGGATCCTAGGTATGTTTTTCCCAAATTATGTTTTCAAATACATTATTAGTAAGTAGTTTTACTTCAATTAAAAGTATTAATGAATGATTGTAACGACATCTGTGACATCCGTAAAGGGGTGTTACAGGCTTTAGTATCAGAGCAAAAATTCTGTTTTCAATTCATATCGTCACATGTTAGTCCAAGTCCTCCAAGTAAGTATGTTTTAAGTTAAATGATAAGATGCAAGTATGATGAAAAGAATACGGTTTAGATGCTTAATGATTAATGCTCTAGTAATGAAAACTTGTCTCATAAAGTAGAAGATTGTTCCTAAATACGTATGCTTTTAGGAAATCATTATGGATGGCCGTGGAAGAATGCAAACGTGTACTCAAACTAATGAAAGGCTAATGACGATGATTGCTGAGCTGCAAAGGCAATTGGAGGAGCAAAGAAGAGAAATTATAGAATTAAGGGCCAACGGCCACAATGGTGAATGACGAGACAATGACGTGCCTCCTCTTCCTCCTCAAGCATAAGTTAATGAAGTACTGGCTCCTGCTGCTTAACCTAGAGCGGCCTATCATAAACCCCTCCTAGTCAGATGGAAGAGGGTTAAGCCAGCAGACTTTGAAGGCTCTAAGGATCCGCTAGTCAACCAAGGATGGCTAAAGACGATAGAGGCCACTCTAAGACTCATGGGCTTTACAGATAATGAAAAGGTTCTCTGTGCTTTGTGCTATCTTACCATGGAGGCCAGGATTTGGTGGGATGGAATTGAACAGAGTAGGAACATTGATGAGATGTCATGGACTGACTTCGTTCACAAGTTCAATATGAAGCTCTTCTACATGAACATTACCCGGAAGCACTACGATGAGTTCGAGAACCTACACCAGGGAGACATGTCGGTAACTGATGTGGTGGCAAAGTTTGATCAGCTAGCTCACCTTTGCCCAGGGATGGTTAATGATGAAAGTGAAAGGGTCAGAAAACTGATCAAAGTACTCAGGCCAGAGATTGCTGTGATTGTTGATAGGGCAAGTCCACCCAGAACTCAATAGTAGGTTGTTTTGAGGGCCCAATGTGCTAATTTCACCTATCGAAGCTAAGAAGAAATCAGTCTTAGTCTAGTCAACCAGCCAATAATGCAAACAACTAAAATTGCCCTCCACACCGGAGCAACAACAACAATAATAGCAACAATAGCCAGCACTAGAGGAATAATAAGAGGAAGGGCAATTCTCAGAACTATCAAGGCAAGGGCAACAAGAGACATAATGGCAGCCAACTCAATAACAACTATAGGCAGTTTCAAACATGCGCCAAATGTGGAAGGAAACATCCTGGAGAATGCCGTGTAGGAACAAACCAATGTTTCATCTGTGGACGGGAAGATCATTTTGCCAAGAACTGCCCCAACCAGACGAATGCTCATGCCCTACAGAGAGCCCCTCCAGCCCAACTTCATCATATGCAAGCTTCCTTAGAAGGGCCATTGATTAGCCAAGGAAGACTTGAAGCACCACCTACGAATGCCCCCATCTATGCCATGACAAAAGAATGGGTGGCTGCTGAAGCCTCTAATGTGGTCACAGGTCAGATTTCAAGTCTTTCGATTAAAGCACATGTCCTCTTTGATATGGGTGCCACGCATTCTTTTGTATCATTGTCCTTTGCTAAGAAGTTAGGGGTTCATTTAGAACCAATGAGACAGGGATTCACTACGACACTATCCTCAAGGGAAGTGATGATATCTAAGCGTTGTATGAGTACTGTTCCTCTATGGATTTCTAAAAGGAAACTTTTCATCGACCTCATCGCGATCGACATGTATGATTATGATATGATTCTTAGAATGGATTTCTAAGCAAGTACAATGCTTCCATTAAATGCTGAAAACAAAAGGTGATTTTCCATCTAGAAGGTGATCAGAAGTTTGTGTATGTGGGTGAGTCCAGAAAGAAACCTAGTATGTTTTTGTTGGCTATGAAAGCAAGGAAGTTGTTAGCTAGCAGCTGCGTAGGCTACCTGGCGAACATAGTAGACAAGAGATAGGAAGAAAAGACAAGAATTGAGGATTTGGTAGTAGTACAAAAATTTCCTGAGGTGTATCCAAATGATCTGCCAAGCTCACCTCCTGATAGAGAAGTTGAATTCGAGATTGACCTCACTCCTATCATCGACCCTATTTCGAAGGCACCTTACAGAATGTCCCTAGTAGAGTTTAAGGGGCTTCATTCTTAATTAAAGGAACTGCTCGACAAAGGATTCATCAGGCCAAGTCACTCACCATGGGGAGCTCCAGTTCTATTTGTTAAGAAGAAGGATGGCTCTATGAGGCTATGTATGGACTATAGAGAGTTGAATAAGGCAACGATCAAGAACAAGTACCACTTGCCTCGAATCAATGACTTGTTTGATTAACTAAAAGGTGCACCTGTGTTTCGAAGATTAACCTACGGTCAGGATATCACCAGTTGAAGATTAAAGAAGGGGAAATCCTAAAAACAACCTTCAGATCGAGGTATGGTCACTATAAATTTATGGTTATGCCTTTTGGTCTAACGAATGCACTTGCAGCCTTCATGGATCTGATAAATCCGGTATTCAAGGATTTCCTTGATAAATTTATCGTTGTGTTTATCAATGATATTCTTGTTTATTCAAAGAATCAAGAGGAACACAAGAAGCACTTGAGGATTATGTTGGAGACATTAAGGAGACATAAGTTATATGCAAAATTCTCCAAGTATAAATTCTAGCTTGATAGAGTGTCCTTCTTGGGGCACATAATATCGAAAGAAGGAATCATGGTAGACCCTACTAAGGTAGAGGCTGCTCTCAACTGGAAACAACCGACAAATGCAAGTGAGACAAGGAGTCTCTTAGGCCTAGCTGGTTATCATCGGAGATTCGTAAAAGACTTCTCCAAAATTTCAGCACCACTCATAAATCTAACTCATAAGGGAACAAAGTATGAATGGATAGAAGCATGCAAAAAGAGTTTCCAAGAACTAAAAAAGAGGCTAACGACAGCTCCAGTATTGGCAATTCCTGAAGGAAACGACAGATTTGTGATTTACAGCGATGCTTCTAAGATGGGCCTTGGTGTAGTCCTGATGCAGAATGACAGAGTGATTGCTTACGCATCAAGACAATTGAAGGATTATAAAAAGAACTATCCTACTCATGACCTCGAGTTAGCAACAGTCATTTTTGCACTAAAAATATGAAGGCATTATTTGTATGGGGCTCAATGCAAGATCTTCACAGATCATCAAAGCCTAAAGTACTTCTTCACCCAGAAGGACCTGAACATGAGACAGCGGGGATGGCTAGAGCTGGTGAAGGATTATGATTGTGAAATCCTTTATCATCCTAGAAAAGCTAATCGAGGGGCTGACGCACTAAGTAGAAAGACTGTTGCCATGCTGATGTCATTTCAAGCAATGTCTCAGCCTTTAACAAAGGAAATTCAGGACTTCAGTTTGGAACTTATTACAATGTCAGCACTCACTCTTGCTCCAATGTTGCTTGATGAAATTCAAAGTAAGCAAGATGATGATGTAAGTCTCGCAAGGATTAAGCAGGAAATGAAAGGAGGCAAATGTGAAGAGTTTCGTATTGCAGATGACGAAACTCTATACCTCAAAGAGCTCTTATATGTTCCCAACGTTGATGGCTTAAGGGAAAGGATCTTGGCAAAAATTCATGACACTCCTTATTCAATTCATCCAGGTGCAACAAAGATGTATAATGATCTAAGGGATAACTTCTGGTGGTTTGGAATGAAACGTGACATTGCTATGTATGTAAAGAAATGTTTAACATGCCAGTTGGTTAAAGCTGAACACTAGAGACCTAGCGGTGATTTACAGTCAATCCAAATACCAAAATGGAAATGGGAGGATATAGCAATGGATTTCATTACCGGATTACCCAAGACTATGAATGGATATGATGCTATTTGGTTTGTTGTGGATCGACTGACGAAGACGACGCATTTCATTCCTATCAAGATCACTTATTCTATAGAACGGTTAGCAAAACTCTATTTCAAGGAGATTGTATGACTCTATGGAATTCTTAAGTCTATCATCTCAGACCATGATGGCAGGTTCACGTCCAAGATCTGGAAAAGTGTATAGGCTGCAATAGGAACCTAGTTACATTTTAGTATAGCTTTTCATCCTTAGACAGACTACCAAACAGAGAGGATGAACTTGATCTTACAAGATATGCTTTTACTCTCGACTTCAAGACCAACTGATGTAAAGTGTTACCGTTCGCAAGTTTACTTACAACAACAACTACCAGGCAACAATTGGAATGGCACCTTATGAGGCCCTATATGGGCAAAAATATAGGTCGCTTATATGTTGGCATGAAGCTGGTGAAAAGAAGTTGACAGAAAGCATTGGTGCTGAAAAGACTGATTTTGTCAACTAAACCTTTGAAATGATAAAGTTGATTTAAAGAAGAATAAAAACTGTGCAAAGCCATCAGAAGAGTTATGCTGATAGAAGAAGAAGACCCTTAGAATTCACTATAGGCGAATTTGTGTTCTTAAAGATTGTACCAATGAAAGGAGTTATGAGGTTTGGGAGGAAAGGCAAGTTGAGCCCAAGATTTATCGGACCTTATGAAATCATGAAGTGGATGGGCAAGGTAGCTTATCAACTGAGGTTGCCATCAAAAATGTCAACTATGCACAATGTGTTCCATGTTTCAATGCTCAAGAAATGTGTCCCAGACCTTACGCACGTGATTGAGCCACAAGTGATTGAGATACGGATGACTACAGTTATGAAGAAAAGCCAGTGGAGATACTTGATCGAAAAACCAGGACCTTGAGGAATAAAGAAATTCCTTTGGTCAAGGTTTTAGGTGAAATCACCAAGTGGAAGAAGCCACATGGGAACGCGAAGATAACATGAGATCTAAGTATCTACAATTGTTCTAAGTTTCGACGACGAAACTCTTATAAGGTGGGGAGAATTGTAACACCCGTCAATTTTCATGTAACAGATTATGCCAAATTAGTAATGACGTTAAGTAATTTCTTTATTGATATGTGTTAGGATATATGATATAATGGTACTAACCATTTTATTTTAAGTGTTATGACAGGTGACGGTCACGTGGGATCAATATGCTCAAGTGTTCATGTCATGTACGTTATGTTTAACAACGATTTTGTGATAATTTAATCCTTTGATGTGTTAGGATATATGAATTTTAATGTGTAAGGCAGATCGGCAGGCGAAACCTTCAAGTTCGACAAGCCGAGTTGTCCCTCATAGAATGGCAGGCTGATGAATATGATCGGCAGGCCGGACCTCACGACATTGGTAGGCCGAAGTGAGACATCGACATGCCGATGACAGCTGATGAGCAATCAGCAGAAATCACCCAAAAATTTATGTTAAGGATGATTATACAATTGGATAATGATTGTTGATTGATTGGCAAATTGTTTGGATTAATTTCCTCATTTTAGGAAATGAAATGTTTGACTTTGGATTGATTGGATTAATTGATTATGATTTCCTATTTTGAGAGTTAAAATATGGTAAGAGAATCGAATTAATTTGACTTTCCCCCAATCCTCTCCAATCCCCATGCAAATTAGCCCAATTTGGTTAGAGAAATTCTAATTTTAACAGAGATAGTTGAACGCCTCCATCATTTTTACTTTTTTTCATTCATGTAAAAGAAAATTCTCACACTCTCTCTCTAAAATTTCTCTCAGACATCTTCTTCTTTTCTCTTCTACACGTTTTTTTTCTCTCTCCCTTAATTCTCTTGCAAATAATTGAAAGAAATGTCTACTTTTCTTTGGGTGAATTCGAAGGAAGCTTTTTGAGGTAAGAGACTCTTCTCAGCAATCTAGAAATTTTTGTTACCTTATAATCCGACCCCTATCTTTGCTTACAAATCTTCCTTTGCCTAAAATTTTAATATGTTATTAATGCATATGTTATGTAATGTTCCTCCAAATTTCAAGTAAATTGGATTTTTCTATGATAAGTTATGAATTTTCTTCTCTCTGTCACTCACAATAAAATTATTGCTGATTGTTTATGTGCACAAAAATATAGGTTTTGTTCATGACACAAATGAATTCTATTTTTCACAAAATTTGGCAAATATGTTTATGACTATGTTAAGTTATGGATTGGAAATTTTGGTGATGATTTGATGTATATTTTATGTGATATGGAATTTTTATTAAAGCTAGGTTTTTAGACAGTTTTAACGGTAAATTGTTGAACTTTTATGTTGTGATGTTTTTGTAAGATTTAACAAATTTATTTTGGTGATGAAATATTTTTGTGCTTCTGTAAATAATTTTATTTTAATTCTTGGAATTTGAAAAATGCATGAAACTCACTGCTCAATATGATGAAGTTATTTTGTTCTTGTTGTCCAATGCATGTTTTGGGGTTGTTTTGAATTTATTTAGAGATAATTTTTGGCTATATTGTAATTTCAAGTGTCTAATATATGTAGTAATTATATAAAATTATTTTAGGAGATAAATAATTTATTATAAGATTGCAAGTTGGGACTGCTCACTGTTTTGTTATTGCTGGCTGTTTTGAAAGTGTAAGTTATGTGGCTTATTTAAAATTGCTAAATGGAATTTTTAAGACTAATGAAAAATCATGGTAATATGTTTATATGTTATCTTTGTCCTTGCCAAATTTGGTACTCAAATTGTGTATAAATTTTAAGTTATATGATTTCATAAGGGTCAGGAAAATGTTCGTGTTGATAGTTTTGCTTTAATGTTTTATGGTTAATGAAATATATTAAAATTTATGCTTTCAAGAGATGAATGTAAGTGGAATGTATTAAGGAATTGGATGAAGTTATGTGTTGTTGAATGATCACATGATTTCATGAAAATAAATATTAATTTCATTTATATATTTTATAATGAATGTATGACATGAACACACTAAGGAACGAGCGCATCGAGACTACGGTAACATCACCTACAATTCAATTAAGGTTAAGTAAGCTAGACAAGTAAGTACATTCTCACCTGCAACATGATATGTTTTATAAAGGTTTGAAATTTATGTTCATGATGATATCTATGATGATTTTATGATGATTTCATTTAAATATTACTTTTGAAAGATTTTCATGTTCAAAAGTTATGCATGTATAATGATGACGTATTTTAAAGAATGAAAGTATAAATATGTATATATTTATCACCTAAATAAGTGTTGCATACCCTATGTTATGGTATGTTTATGTTATGATGTCATGTTTGGTTTGGTATTAGTTACCTCTCTCCTCTCATGACGGCGCGCCTATGATTTTGTTAATGGTGCAACACTTGGGCCCTTAAGATAAAATGAATTAAGTTTTAATATGGATGATATGATGAAAGATATGTTCCTTATGAAATTGTGCATAGTGCACTATTATGATGAGGTATATGGCTAATATGTTCATAAAATGTTTATGATGTGAGATATGAAATGTACTTACTAAGCTTTAGCTCATTTTTAGTTTTATATCATGTTGCAAATAAGGGTAAAAAGATAATAGATTTGGTGTAGGAGAAGGGAAGGCGTGTGAGCTAAACATGATGGATTGAAAATGTAAGACGCCAAGGAAGAAGTTTTTTTTTTTTAATTTTTGAACTATGTTTTTATTTCTGAGTATGTTTATTTTCCGCACCTTGAGATATTGAAACTTTTTTCTTTAGTGATATTTATTTTTAGTTCAGCCTGTCGACTATTACTGGTCGGACTGTCGATGTAGGGATCGGCCTGTCGATTAGACTATATCGGCCTGTCGATGTTATCGATTTTTGAAACCTGTTTTGCAAAACCTCGGGCGGCCTGCCGATGGTTGAACATCGGTCTGCCAATTGAGTTCGACTTGCCGAAGTCTGAAGTTTGGCCTGCCAAACTGTGTAAGCAGATTTTAATAATGTTTTAAAAAGTTAATTGAATTTATAATTGTATTGGCAATCTGTTTAATGGATGTTTATGAACAAGTAATTTATTATTATAAAAATGGATTAAGTTATTGAATTAAAAAAAATATGCATGGATCCTGAGTATGTTTTTCCCAAATTATGTTTTCAAATACATGATTAGTAAGTAGTTTTACTTCTATTAAAAGTATTAATGAATGATTGTAACCACATCTGTGACGTCCGTAGGGGGACGTTACATGGCATGCTTTTTCAATAATTGGTGCCTTGTGTCAAGTTATCAGATTGGCTGAAAATTTGATAGGATCAAATAATTCATGTATGTTTTCTAGTTGAATTAATTTTGTGAAAATTGATTAAAGATATACTTGTTGAATTATTGAGATCAGATAATTCATGTCTGTTTATTGGTTAGATTAATTTTGAATTAATTAAAACTTGTTGAATTATCAAGAATATTTATTTTCCTACAGATTATCTAGATATGATTGCTTTAATCAGATAACTTCTCTATTGAGTTATTTGAAGAAAAATTGAGGCTCTATCCTAAGAATCTTTGGAGGAAATTAAAAGATTAGTAGGGATCATTTATTATAAGTTCGGCAGGCCGATCTTTAAATTTGGCTTGCCGATGGAATAAGTTCTGCACGCTGATCTAACACCGATCTGTTAGTTTGGCCTGTCGACCTAGCGATAAATAAATCACGTGTTTTCAAGCGAATTTTATTTGATATTGATTTTGATTCTAAATTTCAAGGTTTTATTTGACAAGGACTGACCCCTAGGCCAAACCTCTAAAAAAAGGAAAGTGAGACTCATTGTTGTTTAGATCAGTTGAGAAATTAAGACTGAGACTCTATAACTCCCTAAGAGCTATCGTTTACACATCATGAACTAGAGCTTTGGGTTTTCTCAATTGGATGGAAGGAGAGTCACTAGGGAAATGCTGAACGACGTGCACGCATGTGCACTCTGATCATGGATAGAGCATAGTAAAAAAGAACAGTTGGCTGAGGCTATTATGGAACATTATACTCTTCATGAATTACGGGAGCTTTTTTGCATTTATGAGGTTAGTAAGGTCTAGTTAATTTATGCATATTGTTAGATATGTATGCCCTAAAGAGTAAAAATGTAACATTTTTTGGAGACATTTTTATCAATAAAGAATTTATTTATTATTTATATACCAAATATTGTCCTCTTTACGTTTATATTAGTTGAATTTATACTAAGCAAACAAAAGTCTAAGACTGTTGGTCTAAACCTTTAAGAATTGGGCATATGATGGACAGATTTTGTGGAAGACACGATTCATAAGGTGACGGTCTAAATCATAAGATCCGCAATCGAGGGAATAAAGTTTGGTGCTTTATTCATGCAAAGATTGTTATGTTGTCTATATCCCTAATGGGAGATAGTTTGTCTTGACCATCGGAGGTAGACTCCATCAATAAAAACATTGGCACATTGTCATAGGTGACATGTGTTGGAACGGGAGATAAAGTGAATTGGTTTGGATTAATAATTCTATCTCGGTAAATTGATTCACTTTAGACAATCATATATATTGTATCTAAATCCTAAGATGAATAGTGGGCCTGTTGTCTTCACTTATGTCTTTTGATGTACCAAAGGGTGACATCTACATTTTAATAGTGGTACGCAGGCCGGTACATGGGAGGCATGACTCTTGAGAGCGTAGACCTATTATTCATAGATATGTAATCCATAGCTCCTCTTCAAGAGTAGTTGATATCCTCTTATATATGTTATCTTGCAATTGGAAAACTATAGCGCTCAACCTTTTGGATACATAGGTGTAACTGAATGGTATACTATTTTTAGATAGTAAGTTTTTTGATGGTGAGATAACAAAATGTAAGAAAAAAATAACCAAGAAGGTAAGATAGAACTTGTGCTTATGCTGATTATAGATAATCCTATGGGGATATAATACATAATGGTATGTCATGGAGACTTAGCTAGACGGGCTTCGTAATTCTATATAGTTTGAGAGTGCAGCTCTAAGCTTTTAGTGGAGTAGCGCTAGAGTTGATATTTATGAAATATATATCTAGGATATTGGGTTTCATAATTATCAGGAGCTTAAACTATATAGGTCCATCAGGTCTCCTTTGCTAGCTCATAAAATCCTGTAATGATACTGTGTGCTTTTTCAAAAATTGGTGACTTGTGTCAAATTATCAAATTGGCTAAAAATTCGAAAGGATTAGATAATTCATGTTTGTTTCTCAGTTAAATTAATTTTGTGAAAATTAATTCAAAATAAACTTGTTGAATTATCATGATCAAATAATTTATGTATGTTTATCGGTTGATTAATTTTGAATCAATTAAAACTTGTTGAATTATTAGAAACATTTGTTTTCCTAGAGATTATCTAGATATTACTGTTTTAATTAAATAACTTCTCTATTGGGTTATTTAAATTAAAACTAAGGCTTTGTCTCAAGAATCTCGGGCGAGAAATAAAGATTCGCAGGGATCATTTATCAAAAGTTCGATAGGTTGATCTTTAAGTTCGGCTTGCTAATGAAGCAAGTTCGGCAGGCTGATCTGTCAGTTCAGCTTGGCGACCAAGCAATAAACAAATCATGTATTTTCATGTGGATTTTATCAAATATTGATCCTGATTTGATTGTGATTCGAGTTTTCAAGGCCTTATCTGATAAGAACTGACTCCTAGGCCTAACCTCTAGAAAAGGGGAATGAGTCTCGTAAGTTATTTAGATCAATTGAGAAATTAAGGGTGAGACTCTACTGGTGAGACTCTATAACTCCCTGAGAGGTATTGTTTGCATATCATGAACTATAGCTTTGGGTTTTCTCAATTGGTTAGAAGGAGAGTCACCAGGGAAAGGCTGAACGACGTGTGCCCACATGCACTCTGATTGTGGATAGAGAATAGCAAAGAAGACTAGTTGGTTAAGGCTCTTCTGGAACATTATACTTTTCATGGGCTACTAGAGCTTTTCTGCATCTACAAGGTTTGTAAGATCTAGTTAATGTATGCATATGGTGTGTCAAACTTGTATTTTAGAAAATACTCTTGTATAAAAAATTTTAAAATTCTACTGTGTACTATTTTTCCAACAATTGGTATCAAAGCCATGGTTTTTATATAAATTTGTAAGCTTGTGATCATGCAATATGAATAAATTATGTGATCTTGATCTCTCTTATGCTTGAATTTAATTTTTTTAGAGAGTTGGCACTTTAGGTTTCTATATATTTTTATGCTGTCATGGATTATATGGTGAATATTTATTAGTTAATTATGGTTCATTAAATTATTGTTTAATTGTTAATTAATTAATTAATTCATACCTGTTATGGTTCCTTAAGGTTAGAATATGTAATTAGATGGCAGACTATCATCTTCGTCTAAGAATCATTATTTAATTTTAAATTTGTTGAGAATTTTGTATTTAAGTAATCATTTGGAGAAGATGGATCTAGAAGATGGATGATAGCATTTCCAGGTATTTCTGAGTCTCTAATTTTATGTTTTTGAATTGTTGAAAATAAAATTGAAAAACTACAATAAAACTGTATTTTCTAGAAAAACATGATTTCTGTTTAGTCGGCATGCCGAACCCTCCATCTTGGTAAACTGATGGTTGTAGATCGACAGGCTGGACTTTAGGTTCAGCAGGTTGTCCATGGGGCAAAAATCTGGTGGCTCTGGTGGCAAGTCAAATTATCGTGATCGGTAGGCAGACCTGAAAAGATCGACAAGCCGATGGAACATGACCGATAGACTAATCACACAAATCAGCATGCCGACAGAGAGCTATAAATTTTTTCAAAAAAAGGTGTATTTTTTGATGCAATTTTGATTTTATTTTTGGATAATTTTAAGAAACATTAAATTTAGATAAGGCTGGAGATATTAAGCATTCGATCCATAGAGGATTGAAGACTTAAAGATGAAAGCTACATAAAGAAGGATACATTTAAAGATTCAAGGATAAAGAATTGATAATATTTTTTATTATTCTCTTGTAATATTTGTTTTCTTTTCTCTAGGGTGAAACCATAATATTACAATTATTTATTATTATTTTACTTGTGGCTTTGCATGATTGCTTTGCTTGTCTACATTATATTATGATTTGCATTGTATATTCACAACATGTCATATAGAATAGGGAGTGCCACTCATTAAAAATTGTTTACGCATGTTTATAAAATGAAACATTCATTTCAAAAGAATAAGTGGGAGAAGGTTTTCGAAGAGAGGGCCTACGGCTTCCATTTTGGTCCATAGGTAGCACATGGTGGTTTCAACCCTTAGGAAGGGACTTCATCATGTACCGGCTTCCATTGTTTATGCATGTTTTCTTATGTTTGGTATATGATTCTTTATTGTAGATTAAAAATGTGTAAAAATGCTTTATCATTGATACTTGACAAAAACCAATTAATCAGTGAGAACTAAAATGATTGAAAATGGAACCTAAACACCATCTTGTCATTTGTGAAACTAAAATTTGTGCTAACGACACCTTGTCCTCTCAAGCCTACGATAGATTCCACTATTGAGCAAATTCAAGTGTATGATCGCTGAAAAGATGCTAATGATCAGGCCCGCTGCTATGTTATGGCTAGCATGAACAATGTGCTGTAAGCTCAACATAAGGATTATGAGACTACTAGGCAGATCTTGGATAATCTAGAAGACATGTTTGGAGGCCAGGCCTTAACAAAGCAACAAAGGCCGCTTTAGAAACTCTTAAACTATAAGCAAAGATCAAGGACATCTGTAAAGGAATAAATAATGTTGGTCATGGGTTACCTCACTGAGGCTAAGACCAATGGAGCTAACATCGATGCTAAAACTCAAATGACAATGGTCTTTGAGACTTTGTCTAAGGAATTCATTGCATTTAGAGCTACATTTAATTTAACCAATAAACAGGATATGGCCTTGATGGAGTTGATAAAACAGTTACAGGAGTTCGAACTGCTAATCAGGGAGTTTCTTGCTGGTGGTGAGGCCAACTTGGCAGCTGCTTTTGGTTCCAATCCCAACCCTAGGAATGGAAAGAAACAACGGGCCAAGAACAGGAGATCTTTTATTCCTACAAATGGCAAGAACAAAAAAAAAAGAACCCGAAGAAGCTAAAGTGCTTCTTCTACGGGAAGGTCGGATACATCAAGAAGAATTGTAAGGACTTCTTTTCTTGAGAAGGTAGGTGTGATCTTCTGTATTTAGAAACTTGTTCGGTTAAGGAATCTAGTGACATTTTGGTCATAATTCTGGGGCAACTAATCATATTTGTGCTTCTCTATAGGGGTTCAAAGAAACGAGAAGCTTGCTCCCTGAAGACTTCATGCTTCGGATGGACGATGAATCCTTGGTCTTAGCTAAAGCAGTGAGAAACGTCCATCTGTATTTTGATAATTATTAGAATTTAATTTTATGAGATTGTTTTTATGTTCCTAAATTTAAAAGGAATTTAATTTCTATAGCTTGTTTATTTAAAGACTCCCATTTGATTTCTTTTAATAATAAAGTGGTGATTCGTAAAAACAAATCTTTTAATAGTTCTAGATGAATGCAAAATAATCTATTTTTTTATGAAACCTAAGATGGACTACTACTAAATGTTAAGATGAATGATAATAAGTCTAAAACACTTAAAACTCTTAAAACTTCTCACTCTAATAAGACTTATCTCTGGCATTTATGACTTGGTCATATTAACCTGAATAGGATTCAAAGGTTGGTAAAGGATGGACCTTTAAGTCATTTAAAAGTGGAATCTATACCACAATGTGAATCTTGTTTGGCGGGTAAAATGACCAAAAAACCATTTGGGTCTAAAGGCAATAGGGCCAAAAGGGTTCTAGAACTTATGCATAGTGATGTTTACAGATTGATGAACATCCAGGCACGAGAAGGGTATGAGTATTTTGTCCCTTTTATTGATGATTACTCAAGTTATAGGTATGTGTACCTAGGGTACCACAAAAGCAAAACTTATAACAAGTTTAGGGAGTTTCGGCTGAAGTGGAAAAGTAATTGGGTAGACCTATAAAGGCACTTCGATCTGATCAAGGTGATGAATACTTTTCTGATGAGTTCTTAGGACACCTATTAGAGAATGGAATTTTATCCCATTGGACTGCACCGGGCACTCCGCAGTAGAATGGAGTAGCGGAGAGAAGAAATAGGACCTTGTGGGACATGGTTAGGTCTATGATGAGTATCTGTATGTTATCTTTTAAATAATGTGCCTTCAAAATCAGTTCCTAAAACTCCTCACGAGTTGTGGACAGGCAAGAAGACATCCTTAAACCATATTTGCATATGGGGATGTCCAACTCATGTTCTATTTAGGGATGTGAAAAAGTTGGAAGCACTTTTGGAAGCTTGTGTGTTTGTAGGATATCCAAAAGGGACTAAAGGGGGTTATTTCTATGACCTAAAAAGTTACATGGATGACTTTAAGCCTCGAAGTAAAGTGATGCTTGATGAGTTAAGGAGTGATCCAATCACTTTGGAGGTTTTAGTAGAAACCACTCCAATCGGTGTAGAAAAACTAAACAAACCCAAACAATAACCTAAGGGGCTTCGGTGTAGTGGGAGGATCAAGCGTCAACCTGAGAGGTATATGTTCAATGGTGAGGCTATACATAGGCTATGGAGGATGTTGATTTGAAACTCTGGATAGAGGCCATGAACATAGAGATGAAGTCTATGGAGACTAATCAGGTCTGGGAGCTTGTGGATCATCCTGAAGGGGTAAAACCCATAGAGTGTAAGTTGATCTACAAGAGGAAAAGAGGAGTGCATGAAAAGGTCGAAACCTTTAAGGTTAGATTGGTAGCTAAGGGATACAAGCAAATGGATGGAATCGATTACGAGGAAAACTTTTCTCCTGTAGCAATGCTTAAGTCTATCCGCATTCTCTTGTCCATAGTTGCCGCTCACAACTATGACGGTTGGTAGATAGATGTTAAGACGGCTTTTCTAAATGGCTATCTCGAGGAGTCCATTTATATGGAACAACTACATGGATTCAAGATCAAGGGTTCAGGAGAGTAAGGTTTGTAAGTTGCTAAAGTCAATATATGGACTTAAGCAAGCTTCCCATTCTTGGAACATAAAATTTGATCAAGTGATCAAGACTTATGGGTTTGTACAAAATGTGGACGAACTATGTGTGTACAAACATATTAAGGATGGGAAGCTGGTTTTTCTACTGCTCTATGTAGATGACATTCTGCTAATTGGCAATGACATTGGGACGTTGTCAACAGTCAAATTATGGTTGACCCAGCAGTTTGACATGAAAGATTTGGGTGCGGCTAATTTTGTTCTCGGTATCTAGATTTTTTGGGATAGGAAGAACAAAAAGATAGCTTTGTCCCAAGATGGATACATGATAAAAATCTCAAGAGGTTTGCAATGCAAGATTCTAAGAAAGGTAGGCAACCATTTAGGTTTGGAATTGCTCTTTCTAAGAAAGACTCTCCAAAGTCCAAGGAAGAAAGAGAATACATAAAGAAAGTGCCTTATGCTTCAGCAGTGGATAGTCTCATTTATGCCATTCTTTGCATGCGACCGGATATTTATTATGCAGTTATGATTGTAAGTTTGTTTCAAGTGGATCCAGGACCAAACCATTAGGTTGTAGTCAAGCATATTTTCGAGTACCTAAGAAGGACTTGAGGGTATATGCTTATGTACTTAGGTGAGGACTAAACTCCTCTAGGATACATTGATCTGGGTTTCCAATCCTATCTAGATTCTAGGAGACCGACTTTAGGTTTTGAGTTTTCTTTGGGTAGCGGTGCCATCAGTTGGAGAAGTGTGAAGCAAGATTGCACATCAGATTCAACAATGGAGGCCGAGTATGTGGCAGCTAGTGATGCTTCGAAAAAAGCAATGTACCTTTGCAAGTTCCTTGAGTATCTTGAGGTAGTTCCTGGTATGAATAAGGGGGTATCATTGTAATATGATAACACTCCGATGATAGCTTATGCTAAGGAACCAAGATTTCACAAAAAGAGTAAGCATATTGATCAGAAGTTTCATGTGATAAAGGACTTTGTAGAAGACAGGCATGTCGCTGTGTGGAAAATCATGTCAAAGGACAATTTAGCTGATCCATTCACGAAGATACTTACTGGGAGAGTCTTCGAGAGGTATGTGGAAGCTATGGGGATGCAAAATTTGTCATATTTACTCACTTAGTGCAAGTGGAAGATTGTTAGACATGTATACCTAAGGAGTAAAAATGTAATATGTTTTTGGAGACATTTTTATAAATAAAGAATTTATTTATTATTTATATACCAAATCTTGTCCTCTTTACGTTCATATAAGTTGAATGTATGATAAGCAAACAAAAGTCTAAGACTGTCAGTCTAAACCTTTAAGAATTGAGCATATGATGGACAAATTATACAGAAGACACAATTCTTAAGGTGACGGTTTAAATCATAAGATCGGCAATTGAGGGAATAAAGTTGGTTGCTTTATTCATCCAAAGATTGTTATGTTGTCTATATCCCTAAGTGGAGATGGTTTGTCTTAACCATCAAAAGTAGACTCCGTAAACAGAAGCATTGGCACTTTGTCATAGGTGACAATGTGCTGGATCAGGACATAAAATAAATTGATTCGGATTAATAATTTTGCCTTGGCAAATCAATTCACTTTAAACAATCATATGTATTGTATCTTAATCGTGAGAAGAATAGAGCACCTATTGTCTTCACTTATGTCTTTTGATATACCAAAGGGTGACATCTATAGTTTAATAGTAGTACACATGTCGGTATGTTGGAGGCATGACTCTTGATAGCATAGACCTGTTATTCATAAATATGGAATCCATAGCTCCCCTTCCAGAGTAGTTGATATTCTCTTCTATATATCATCCTGTAATTCAAAAAATGGAGCGCTCAACCTTTTGGATATATAGGTGTAATCGAATGATATATTGTCTTTGGATGCTAAGTTTTTCGATGGTGACATAATGGAACATAAGAAAAAAAATAACTAGGAAAGTAAGACAGAACTTCTCCTTACACCGATTGTGGATAATCTTATGGGGATACGATATATTATGGTATGTCATGGAGACTTAGCTATACAGGCTAAGTAATTTTATATAGTTTGAGAGTGCAACTCTAAGCTTTTAGTAGAGCAGCGTTAGAGTTGATAATTATGAAATGTATATAAGGGATATTGGGTTTCATATTTATCGAAAGCTTAAACTATATAGGTCTATCAGGTCCCCTTTGCTAGCTCATAAAAATCCTATAACGATACGGCATGCTTTTCTGATAATTGTGACTTGTGTCAAATTATTAGATTGGCTAAAAATTCAACAAGATCAGATAATTCATGTCTATTTATTGGTTGAATTAATTTTGTGAAAATTAATTGAAGATAAATTTGTTAAATTATCAGTATCAGATAATTCATGTATACTTATCAGTTGGATTAATTTGAATAAATTAATTTAAGGTAAACTTGTTGAATTATTAGGAATATTTCTATTCCTAGAGATTACCTAGATATAACTGTTTTAATCAGATAACTTCTCTATTGGGTTATTTGAATTAAAATTGAGGCTCTATCTCAAGAATCTTAAGCGGGAAATAAAGATTAGCATGGATCATTTATTAGAAGTTCGGCAGGCCGATCTTTAAGTTTGGCCTATCGATGGAGCAAGTTTGGCAAGCCGATCTGCCAATTCGACTTGCCGATCGAGTGACAAATAGATGACATGTTTTCACATAGATTTTATTAGATATTGATCCGGATTTGATTCTGATTCGAGTTTTTGAGGCTTTATCTGATAAGGACTGACTCCTAAGCCCAACCTCTATAAAAAGGGGGTGAGTCTCATAAGTTATTTAGATCAATTGAGAGATTAAGAGTGGGATTTTGTTGGTAAGACTTTGTAACTCCCTAGGAGCTATTATTTACACATCATGAACTATAGCTTTGTGTTTTCTCAATTGGTTGGAAGGAGAGTCATAGGAGAAAGGCTAAACGACGTGCACCTACATGCACTCGGATCGTAGATAAAGAATAACAAAGAAGACCAGTTGGTTGAGGCTCTTTTGGAATGTTATACCCTTCACAAATTAAGGGAGCTTTTCTACATTTATGAGGTTAGTTCGATCTAGTTAATTTATGCATATAGCATGTCAAACTTGTGTTTTGAAAAATACTCTGGTATAAACAATTTTAAAATTCCGTTGTGTACTATTTTTCCAACACATATAGCATGTCAAACTTGTATTTTAGAAAATACTCTGATATAAAAAATTTTAAAATTCCATTGCATGATGTTTTTCTAACATATATATGTGGGGATTGATGCCTACAAAAATAGACATTATGCATGTTTTAATTTTAACAAAGTGGCGTTTATTTTGTAATACCCAAAAAATTTATTATTTTAAATCTAGAATTTAATTTGGATTTAAACAGTGCATTTTCTTGATGATTTGCATTTTGTTAATTATGACATAATGATAATTATTTATGATAAGTTTTGATATGTACTATGTATAATTTTGTGCAATATGTAGCATTGTAAAATATGCAAATTTTATAAGTTTAAATGCTCAAAAATTTGTAAATTACTCTTATAATGAAATTTGTGTCACATTAATTATAATTTTTGTGAAATAAATTTAAGAAGAATAAATTATTAGTATAAGTAGAAAAATCATGCCATAGACATTGTCTATTATTTAATTAGTTAACCTGGTAAAAATTTTAGTGTCTATAGTCTAATTGTTGTTGGAATATAGTATAAAGAGACACAAAAAAGTGAATAGTACAAGAATATTATAATTACACAGAAATTTTCCAAACACAGATAGATGAACTACTACATTGGGAACTAGATAGTATGAGTCAAAGGTAAGTCTGTGTAATTTTAGACTGTTAAAGAGCATATCTCCTTAATTTTACCCAGACAATATAAAAAATAGTGCGGTGTAAATTTAGACTGTGTAAAAATAAGTGGGAGTCATTAAAGTGACACTTTAAAAGAGGAAAAAATTCCACATTATCCCCTTGTAGAACCAGTTTTGACGGGTGATTTGAAGCAATTTTTAACTACAAATTAGTCCTTTAGAGATGTCATCAGATGGCTAAGAACTTAAGTGATAAAAAAAATTCCCACTTTTGTCTCCATCAAATTTTTCATGCAAGCTTGAAAGCAAACTTATTTCCTTCATAGAAAAACTGGCCATTCCTCTCCATGTCTCTTTCAAATTTTTTTCAAAATACAACCTCAAATCCACTTTAAAGCAAGCTGAAGTATCCTAGAGCAAGTTTAAGTAACTTTGAAGGTAAAACTTAAGCTTTCCTCTTTGCATTTTCAATGTTTTTCTTGAGTTTATGAGTGAGTTTTTGAGGTGTTATGCTATGGTTTTTGTCAAAGAAGATTAGTTAAGTTTGGAGCAACTAGAGGAGGAGCAAAGCTTGGAAAAATCGCTTTATATGACCTTATACCCTAGCTTAATAAAGTTTTTTTGTTTTCATGAGTTAAGTTTGTGGTTTTGTTTTTATGAGTTAAGTTTATTGTTTGTAATATGTTTAGACTATGGTATGTAAATAAGGCACTATGACATGATTGTTTTATGTTTTATGTGAATGTTGATGTGGATGGATGGTAAAACTAGAATTTCGTGATTAAAAATGAAAGTTTGAAAAAAACTGTCACAAAGCAAAGTTTGGTTAGTTGTCAAAAAACTAAAGTTTTGACAAACTTAGATGCCATCCCAAGATTTATCAGAAATATCAAGCTAAATGACTTTTGTAAACAAAACTTTTAAAATTTCAATTGAATCCTATTGAAAATTTTGTTTAAAACAGGTAGATTTGAAAATTGGCCAAAACTCCATTGAAACGTTTAAGTTTGGGAAAATTTAAAACACAAAAGTTGTAAATCTCACCAAAACTGTTAAGAATTGCAAATGGTTTGTGAAATTTCTACTTGATTTATCAGTGATAAATTTTATGAGAATTAGTCATGAAATTTCAAAATAGTTCTAATATGGAAAAAATTTTGGAATAAAAAGATTTAAACTAGGGCATTTTTGAGAGTTTTAATCCTTGTGAAAAACTAAGCACAACGGTATAAAATGATGGCTTTTTGTTTCGGGCATAAAAAATTTTGGAATAAAAAGATTTAAACTAGGGCATTTTTGAGAGTTTTAATCCTTGTGAAAAACTAAGCACAACGGTATAAAATGATGGCTTTTTGTTTCGGGCATAAAAAATTTTGGAATAAAAAGATTTAAACTAGGGCATTTTTGAGAGTTTTAATCCTTGTGAAAAACTAAGCACAACGGTATAAAATGATGGCTTTTTGTTTCGGGCATAAAAAATTTTGGAATAAAAAGATTTAAACTAGGGCATTTTTGAGAGTT
>CAMOHE010048750.1:0-28012 GCA_946598075.1 Artocarpus hirsutus | reverse complement strand
TCAAAAAACTAAAGTTTTGACAAACTTAGATGCCATCCCAAGATTTATCAGAAATATCAAGCTAAATGACTTTTGTAAACAAAACTTTTAAAATTTCAATTGAATCCTATTGAAAATTTTGTTTAAAATAGGTAGATTTGAAAATTGGCCAAAACTCCATTGAAACGTTTAAGTTTGGGAAAATTTAAAACACAAAAGTTGTAAATCTCACCAAAACTGTTAAGAATTGCAAATGGTTTGTGAAATTTCTACTTGATTTATCAGTGATAAATTTTATGAGAATTAGTCATGAAATTTCAAAATAGTTCTAATATGGAAAAAATTTTGGAATAAAAAGATTTAAACTAGGGCATTTTTGAGAGTTTTAATCCTTGTGAAAAACTAAGCACAACGGTATAAAATGATGGCTTTTTGTTTCGGGCATAAAATTGTTAAGATTTTTGTATTTTGAGTTAAAACCATCAAGTTTTATTAAATTGAATTTTTTACAAAAAGAAAACTGATATCTTGTTTTCTACACCATTATAAACAGGCAAGAAAATACAAGTTTTTGACCAAAATAGGTTCAAGAAGTTTTCTAAGACCTATCAATGGTAAAATGGTCATTTTTCATATAAACAACTTAAAGAGACCCTAGAATATCCGATTTAGGAAAATGCTCCTCAGAGGGAATTTTTCCATATCCTCTTAGTGCCAAGATGGTAACATGAAATGATAGGTTAAGGCTTATAACATTCGAGTTATGTAATTTTTAATGTTAATTCCTGTTATTGACGAATAGTGTTGGAATTAAAATATGAAACGCAGCAGAAGGAATGGATCGTTGACAAACAAAAAATTTTTAAAAACTTTGTTCATCGGGAATAGATATATAATTATAATTAATAATAGAAAGCTTTAGGAATTTTATAAACCTTTTGAAGACTATCAGAGTATCCTAGCTTTCCTCTTTGACATCACGATCTTCCAATCCAGCCTCCACACCAATGGAAAGACAAGTGGGCGTCAAACTGTAAAAATGAATTTTTCTCACACTTTTCTAAATATGCTATGTACTCAACACATAAGATAGCACACCTTTTTTTCAGAGAAGAACTCTCAGTTTTTCTCTCTGAGTATTTTGCAAAAGTTACGTAAATGAAAAAACTCTTGAGATAACTGTTATCTCTCCCTTTTTATATCTTTTTCCTTTCTTTTTAATCAAATCACCCCTTTTTTATTAATATATATATATATATATGTGAATGTTTACGGAAATGAAATATGCAACTTCCTGTTTCCATTTTTTTTTTCGAGAATCAAAAGTGATTCAAAATATATATATATATATAGAAAAAGTAAAACGTCAACTTTTGTAAAGTACGTTTCCCCTTTTTTTTTTCGAGAATCAAACATGATTCAATATATATATATATATAGAAAAAGTAAAACGTCAACTTTTGTAAAGTATGTTTGCTTTTTTTTTTTCATATATATATATATTTATATAAAAGTAACAATATTTAAAACGTAAACAAACGTTAATCTATATATATATATATTAATATATAATCAAATCTAATATATATATATATATATTAACATTCAAAAATAAATTTTATTTATTTAAGAATAGATTTTAAATATAATCAATTAATTAATTAACTAATGCTTAGTTAAATATGACAACATTTATCACATTACATTATGTGGTACAGAGAACATTTTTCTGTGCCACATTAATAATTCAGGTGTGAAATAATTAATTCAGAATTCAATAATTCCAAACTAAATATATATAATTCATTCTATGCATAAATCCAATATAGTGTTACAGAGGTGGTATTGGGGGGACCTATAGGCTTATAACCCAAGCTCCAATAAATTTAACAATTAATCAAACTCTTTAATTAATATGTCAAATTTATTAGTTTCAGTGTTACTCCACTAAAAACCTGAAACTGAAATCTTGAGGTTATAGTAAAATTACTCAAAGAAAATTAGCGAGTAGTCCATTGATATAATCATTACATATAAGTCAATCCTCCATAAATAGTTCATAATAAAAGCTAGGTTCAATTTTCGTTTACCTCTCTTATTATATCTTGATCCTTGAGTTCCAATAATCCTCTAATGAATAGTTAATTCATAATTTTATTATGAATGAGCGCTTTACTGTTCAAACCTTGAATTATCACTCAAGTGAACCATTTTTCTAACTTCCATAGGGAAGGAATGGATTCCATATTTGTATAATATTATTCCCAGCCACTTATTACACTATGTTTCCAAGATGCTAAGTTATGATCTGTGCTTACACAAATCTTACCATGCAAGTCAAAAAACATAATGTCATAAATATGAGTCTAATAAATACTCAAGATTAAGACTGTCAAATATATGATCATCATAGTGATAAATTTGAATACTCTATTTGTAACAGATGATTATTAGAGATTCATAATTTATCTGGTCTAGTCCTATATAATCTCATTATATAAAGTACCTCCAATCCAATGTCTCCACATTAATAGTCCAGATAATGACTATTTCATTCCAAATGAGATTGGACCGTACTTGTAATGTTTAATTAAAGATTCCATTCTTTAATTAATTATTACGGACTATTTAGATTATTATTTATAAATTTTATCCCTAAGCATATAACACTTATATGCTAAATTTATAGTGACACAAATAATCATAGAATTTTCTTGATCTTTATAAATGTATTTATAACACATATAACAACCAAAATAATAACAAATGTCATTTTATTTATTTATTAACAATATATACAATGTCACAGCTTTTAGGGCACCAAACCCAACAAATAGGTCGACAATAAGGAGTTAGCTAATAAAGGGATTTTGTTCAAACATGACATTTAGCTAATTAAGAAGGAATGGGAAATGGATACACTACGAAATCCAAGTAAGTCACCCCACCTACGGCATGGACAAAATGGTTTTTAAAACATATTATTCATGTTATTTTAGGAAATGCATTTGTTATGCACATTATCAAGTTGTCAAGCATCATATATTTTATGTCACTATAATTAAAGGACTGGTAAATTAATTCATCAGATAAGATAAGATATGAAAGTGTCAAATTAACCTCTTGACCTAAGGGGATTTTCAAGTTAATTATTTTAAAGTCTCAGTGTTACCGATAACCCACATGCGCACTTGGTACATACAGCTAGGCCCTTTGTTCAAAACAAGTTATGATAATAAGTTAATGCTCATAAATAAACATAATTGGAATTATACATTGAGATTAGGAAGAAAATGTTTTGTGGAACTAAGTTTGGACTTACTAAGCAGTAGCTCACCTAGTTATTTCATGTTGTAAGAAATCCAACCAAGAGACCAGAATAGATGTTATTGTTGAGTTGAAAACAACGGTTGAGCAGTATGAAGATATGGGTATGGATATCGTTGCTGAAAACTTCCATTGTTAAATAAGTGTTTTTTTTTAAAATATGCTATTTTGGTAAAAAACTATTTTGGTTTAAGTGTGTTATGTAATATATGTTAAACTGATGTTGTAAATATTTTTGCCAAGAACGTAAGTGTGAAAAGAAGATGCTAATATAAGTTTAAGTTGTTAAGTTTAAAAAATTATTATGATTAAGTAAATAAGTTTAAGTTTAAGAAAAGTGTTAAGTAACGACTCAAGCGACCGGGTTGTCACATATTTATTTTGGCTATTATATATGGATAGTTAAATAAACATCAACAAACTCCCTTGATCATTAATGTAACTATAAATTTAGTATATAATTCTTATATGTATGAGGATTAAATTTATAGATAATAGTATTAACAAGTCCGTAATAAATTGATTAAAGATAGGATCTTTAATTAAATAATACAAATACGGTCAAATCTTTTTTAGAATGAAATAATCTTATCCGAACTGTTAATATGAAGACATTAAATTGGAGATACTTTATATAATAAGATTATATAAGATTAGACCAAATAAATTATAAACGTCTAATAATCTTCTATTATAAACATATAGGGCGTTTGGGAGCATTAATTAGAACCAATTTTGGTTGAAAACGTTATAGCATATGAGAACTTTACATTACAACACACTTTTTCTTAACATTGTAGTATGTAATAGCTTTATGCTATAGTAACCAAAAGCTTTGGTTCTAACTTACACTGCCAAATGCCACAAGAGTGTTCAAATTTATCACTATAATGATCATATATAAGACAGTCTCAATCCTAAGAATTTATTAAACTCCTATTTATGATATTATATGTTTTTTGACCTGCTTAGTAAGATTTGTCTAAAGACAGGTCATAACTTTGCATTTTAAAAATGAATAAATAGCTAGGAATGATAATACACAGATATAAAATATATTCCTTCCTATTGAAAGTTAGAAAAATAGTATTTTTGAGTGACGATTTAAAACTTGAACATTAGAACGCTCGTTCATATTAAGATAATGAATTAGGTATTTATTAGAGCATCATTGACACTTGAGGATAAAAAAGGAAATTGAACCCAACTTATTATAAATCATTTACGGATAATTAACTTATATGTAATTACTATTTCAATGGACTACTCACTATTTTCTTTGGGTAATCATTATTATAATTTCAAGAGTACAGTTTCAGGGTTTTAGTGAAAAAACACAGAAACTAATAAATTTAGTACATTGATTAAAAATCTCTTTAATAAATTTATTGAAGTTTGAATTATAAGTGCATAGATCCCCAATGCATTAGATGGATGAGTAAATATATATTTAATTACCATATTGTCCTATTTACTATTTTATATTAAAATTTTTTAAAGGATAAAATAGATAAATAAAATCACCATTTAACTTACTTATTTAAGTAATTAATTTCAAATAATGTTATTTTTAACTTCAATTTAATGTCATCCAATTTAATCCAGTTTTAATTTGATTATGTTAAAAATACAAAGAAAAACTACTTGTTTAACAAGATTAGTTAACCAAAAGTTTTGATTGCTATAATATAAAACTCTTACATTCTATACTGTCAAAAAAAAAATATATTACAATATCAAACTCTCACATGCTATAATGTTTTTAACCAATTGGTTCAAACTCATGCTCTTAAACACCCAATAAAACAAATTATTATCTATAGGTTTGATTATTGCAAACAAAATAAAAATAAAAATAAAAACATTGAATGACTGGCAACTTTCAAAATAAATGCAAGTTTAAAACATGTGCCATCAGCATTCTACAATTTTTGACAAGCAAAAAGACATTGCTTCCTTAATTCCAAAATACATGACCAGCCTACCGAAAAGACTTGCCTCCTAGCTATAGAATTACATTTTCAAAAGAAGCTGAAATAAGAAATTCCAGTCACTGTTCTTTCCAAATCCTACCAGTTACCCTCATTTTTAACTCCTTCCGGTCTCCCCCAGAAAAGAAGAGTGCCATATTCCGTTGGATGATTAGACCATCGAAACTGTCACGAACTTTTCGGTGGCTGTCTCTAACGCTTCTTGGGACCCCCTGCCATATCATCTTCCTGCCATTTCCACCCACTTCAAGACTGTAGCTGTAATTTTTTGCCTCATTATCATCACCCATGAACCGCAAGAATGCTATGTAGACGGGAGCCATACCAAGCTGAAAAGCCTCAAAATGCAGACAAAAATACTGGCCAAAACAACTAAAAACCTGTAAAATACAGAAGGAACTAAAATCTTCATTTGTCCCATAAAGGTGAGACTATTGAAAGCTTTACTGATCAGTTCCCTTTTTCTCAACCCATCCAAATGGATTTTTCACAAAAAGAAAAGAAAATAAAAATAAAAATAAAAACAACCATCCAAATGGGTGATAACAAAATCGAGAGAAGGATACCCTGTTCTGACTATTGATTTATAAGGATACTCTTGCCAGCCTATAAATCTTGTGCCACTGCCACATATTTAGTATACCATCCACATAATTACTAGACTCACAAAAACAAGATTCAATTGGCACACTGTTGGCTCACGATATCGAGTTGTTCCACTTAGGAAATAAAAGACAAATGAATATCCTCACAAAAAGCTGTTTAACTAAAAAGAGAAAAAACTATATGCATTACCAAAGCTTCTGTATCAAGATTGTGACATGACATCTGCGTGCAACATTCATTTTCTTGAAAAATGCTCAGAAAGAAACACATTTGAACAAATATAACCAGTTGCAAAGAAGATAAGGAAAACAAGGATCATAAATGGAGCGTTAAGAGGATAAAGCAAGGCAATACCGTTAACATCCACGTGGCATTTTCAACCTCCTGAGGATTTGATTTGACATATCGATGGTTGAAGGTGCTCCCACTATGCATGTCAACTTTGTGATCATCTTTTAAGTGAGTCACCAGAAAGGGAATATCACCCATGACGGTGCATTCTGATCCAGCATATGGACAGTTATATGGCCTATAGATGCACTGGGATTCATGCTTTAGCTTGCTGTAGTAAGGGTATATACCAATGCAACCATAACTCTGGTATTTACATGGCAGCTCAAGGGATGCAGCCACTTTCTCCAAAGCCAGACACCTGATGTTCCCGAGCTCATGCCTGCAGGTGGGGCACCGATTATGAACCCTAGGTTTGCAACTGGAACATAATGTATGACCATTTGAACACTGCAAACAATAAAGAACATGAGCGGAGAAAAAAGCATTGCCTTTTTCTTGGAATTACTCAAACTTTGTTATTGTATAGATATGATAGTGTTATTTTCAACAAACATGAAACAAGCAGGAATTGTATTGTAATAAACCAAACCTGATGAATAGGAGGGTACATAGCATTCAAACAAACAGGGCACTCCAATAGCTCACGAACACTGCTAGAAATGGTTATATTAGATTTCACAGCACTTGTAGCAGCATCATTCACGGTTTCGCCAACATCAGCCATATCTTCACCCTCAGGGGGGTCAATAACCTCAGATTTGGCATGCATGTCTTCAAAATATGGACTCCCAGATGCCATGTAAACACAGCAGACAACTTAATCTATGGAAGAAATAAATAATTAATAGAAACACAACGCGTCAGGTATCAAGTGAAAGCTATTCTAAAGATACCAAATTGGAAGATTATTCTATCAGATCAAACCAAGAAATTGGAGGGAAAAAAGCTGTCCATATTTTTTTAGTTAGATTAAACTTCTTACGACAAGAATAATAGAATGTTTATTTGACAAAAGGATTAATATATAGCAGGCAGCATCATAAGTAAATATTATAGAAACAAGTCAACAACGACATTAAGTCCTGACTTTCACCACAAAGAAAAAAAAAGTAAAAGAAAATGACGTGCCTTAAGTGAATTGATTTCAACTTTATAGAGTGCATTTGACAACACAGTTAAATATAAAAGTTTGTACCAATTTACTGTAGCATATATGAGTTTTACACTGCAGCCTACTTTTGCTTTACACTATAGCATGTGAGAGCTTTACATTGTAATAGTTGGAACGACGTTTCCAAACACTCTCATCTATGACAATAATCTTTCAAACAAGAAAGAAAACTTCCTAAGCTTTGAACATAAATCATAAAAGACTCTCATACAAGAAGCAAGTAAGATGTATGTTAATGCTGTACCAAAAAAAAAAAAAAACCTTTGCAGTTTCAGCAACTTTAAAGAATATGTAATTAAGGTTTTATTTATATTATGGGACCACGCCATTACTAGCATTAAGGATCCCAAGCTATCCACAGATTTTATTTATTTATTTATTTGAACTTTGGGGTGGGGGATTTAAACTCTACACCTTGTTGTGGAGTAAAATTATCGTTAGGCTATTCCTACATGCTACAACCTATAGAAATGTACGAAGACATGTAGAAAGTAAATTTCATCTATCAATTGGTGAGTCTATTCATAGAAAGTTACCAATTGAAAACTAACAAATCATTTACCACGTCTTTGATAGGATATCAATTTCTAACACATACAGACGAACAAGAATGAATATATCTTAATGAAGTAAACTAATAAATCTCCAAAGAGAGCAAGAAACCCTAACAATGGTACACAAAAGACCACCAACTCCCCAAGGGCGACCCCTAAATGCCTTAAGACCATAAGTCCGCTCTAGCGCTAATCCCCTTTTCTTTATAATACCAATTCCTTTCTAACTATACCCGAACTAATTGCTAACAAACTACTAATTAGTTACAACAAATAATCCATCCTTAACTAACTAACCAACTATTCCAATCTGTCACTTGGTACCAAAAAAAAAAAAAAAAACATTAATAGACAACACGGGATCCCTAACATTGTCCATAAGTACATCTTATAAAGAAGTTCCTGTGCATTAAGTCCTGTTGATGAATATTTTCAAGACTAAAAGGAAACAAGCAAAGAAGAGCATATCATTGTCACCCACACAGGCGTCTACAAAATAGATCATTAAAGCAATTTATAGTTTGCGAAGTAAATCAAATTTTAAAATTTCAAGAACTATAGCATTATATAGAGTCTTCCTCAATCGATTCAAGGTCTCAAAAAAAAAAAGTGGGGGGAGGAGAACAAATTATTGTAACTTTCCTTACGTCTGATAGATAATGACATAAGCAGCAATGTAACGTCCAATGATATAGATTGACGCATGATTAATGTGCCAAAAGTTATAAAAGCTACATAAAATTGCCATCATAATGCGAGAGGAATTATACGGTCACATATCTGCTTGAATTTTACAGAAGCCACAAAGAGAGTATAATTTACCATTGGGATAATTCAAATTAGAAAGCGATACCAAGATTCTATAACTTGAGTCCATAGATAAAATATATAAATAAATAGCGAAATAAAGACTTATTACCAGAAAACCTTCTTCTTCAGTTTTGCCTCAGGGACTTCTTTCCACAAAATCTTAGCAAGCAGTCACGATTCCTAATCTTGTCCAATGAAAAAAATGATGATGATGGTGATGATGATGATAAAAAAAGGTTTATAATTTTATCAGTCAAGTCCAAATCACAGTGGCAAATCAACAAGCATTTCCTCACGTACTATAAAAACACTAAAACGTGTACTTTATAATGAATACACGTTTGAAAAAGCTAATTTTTTTCACTTGTTTATGATAAAATAATTTCATAAGAATACTCCAGAGCATCACCATACCACAGAAAAAAAAAAAAAAAAAAAAAAGTTTACACACGCTTTCAAAAGCCCTCTACTTGTCTTAAACCACACTAATTAACAACGCATTTTTTGAGATTCCACATCAAAATCAAATAAATGAATAATTATGAATAGAAGTAAATTAAGGTGAACCCAAATTAAGTCAGCAAAAAAGTAATTATTGCATACCAACAAAATCAAGAAAAATATCCTCAGAATAAAAAATAGCTAAGCGAAGACAAATCTGACCAAAAAAAATTATACACAATTCCTACACAATTACCCACGAACCTCAAATAATGATAATTCATTCAAAAAGACAGAGCTAAACCCTAGAAACCCAATGCATTGGGATTTTCAAAGCACCAGAACGCAGAGGCCCTAGATTAGAACACGGAAAAATCAGATTTTCGAAGAGAAAGAAGGAAAATTCCGGAACTAACTTAAAAAAAATTAGAGATCAATCACCGAGAAAACGAGAAAAAAGATAACGAAATTAATAAACAAAAACAAGAGAATACCTTATGATGACGTTGACATGGTCGAATGGATGGCCGTCTAAATATGAAATGATAGAGCGGTAATGAATGAAAAACACCAAAAAAAAAATTCCGCCCATACGAGCAGAGGACTTTCAAATTAAAGCCGTTGAGAGGGAGCCAGAGAAGCGTGGAAGTAGGGGAGAGAAATTTCTCCATAAAATACAAAATGTAAAGGTTAAAATCAGCGGGCCCACTGGCCACGAATGCTAGAGTCTGAATATGTTTTTTCTTGCTTCTTTGACTTTGCGCTCACCCCGTACTTTGTTCAAACAACTGTGGCACACTTTTGTTTTTTTTTTTTTTTGGGGGCAGTGACACCTTTTTACTTAAAAAATAAATCATCAATACTTTATGCAAAGCTTATTTTTTAGGGAGGTTTTATAGTATGATATTTAGAGTTTCTGAAAAAGTGGTTGAATCTGGATAGTTGGAGCCACATATTACAGTATGTGAGAATTTTATATTATTTATATTTAAAACTGCGTGATTCGAACCACTCTTCAAATACTATGATTGTTATTTTAATCGTTGAATTAACTTTTCAATGATTTAATTTGTGAGTGTGCATGTTAAAAATTATAATGTACCACGTAAAAATACTTTCAATCATATATCATACTGTTTAAAAGTTACTGCGTGAGAATTTTATTGTAATGTGTAAGAATTTTATATTGTCTGTGTTTGAAACTGTGTGATTCAAACTGTTAGACACGTATATACTAAGGAGTAAAATATTATAATATGTTTTTGGAGATATTTTATCAATAAAGAATTTATTTATTGTTCATATACCAAATATTGTCCTCTTTACGTTCATATTTGTTAAATGTATGTTAAGCAAACAAAAGTCTAAGACTATCAATCTAAACCTTTAAGAATCAGGCATATGAGGGACAAATTATGCAGAAGGCATGCTTCTAAATGTGATGGCCTAAATCATAAGATCCACAATCAAGAGAATAAAGTTAAGCACTTTATTCATACTAAGATTATTATGTCACTACAACAAATTCGAGATTATACGACATTTATTTAACGACCGTTTCTCAAAAACCATCGTGATAAGGAAAAAAAAACGCGGCGAGTTATGCCTATGAAGATGAAAACCGTCGTGGTATTGGCAGGAGCTACCACGATGGTTTTTTAAAAAACCGTCGTGTAAGATTAAACCTTTCACGATGATTTTTATAAAAACCGTCGTGGAAGGTATATTTTAATACCTTTATTTTACGACGGTTTTTATAAAAACCGTCGTGGAAGGTATGCATGTTTGAAATTTTTAAATTTAACCTTTTAAGTTCGGCATGAATAAAATTTTAATCTTTCACGACGGTGTGGAAGGTTTGGATATATGAAATTTTTAGTATCCCGTCCAATTTAACCTTTCACGACACGACAGTTTTTATAAAAACCGTCGTAGAAGGTTTTGCATTTTTGAAATTTTTAATTGCCCGTCAAAATTTAATCTTTCACGAAGGTTAAATTTGGGCGAAAAACTAAAAATTTCAAACCTCAGGGCTTTCCACGACAGTTTTTACTAAAAACCGTCGTGAAATGCCTTCCACGACAGTTTTTACAAAAACCGTCATAGAAGGCCCCGAGGTTTGAAATTTTTAGTTTCCCGCCCCAATTTAACCTTCGTGAAAGATTAATTTTTGGTGGGCTACTAAAAGTTTCAAATATGCAAAACCTTTCACGACATTTTTTATAAAAACCTTCATGAAAGGTTAAATTGGGCGGGATACTAAAAATTTCAAACCTCGGACCTTCTACGATTTTATACTAAAAATTTCAAACCTCGAACCTTCCACAATGGTTTTTATAAAAACCATAATGAAAGGTCCCGAGGTTTGAAATTTTAGTATCCCACCCAATTTAACCTTTCACGACGGTTTCTATAAAAACCGTCGTGAATGGTTTTGTAAATTTGAAATTTTTAGTAGCCTGTCAAAAATTAATCTTTCACGAAGGTTAAATTTGGGCGGGATACTAAAAATTTCAAACCTTGGGACCTTTCATGACGGTTTTTATAAAAATTTTTGTGAAAGGTACCGAGGCTTCTGTGACGGTTTTTAGTAAAAACTGTCATGAAATGTGCCGTATGTTTAAAATTTTTAGTATCCCTCCAAAATTTAATCTCGCGCCAACGACATGGCTTTCCCTATTTATTCAAAATTTCTCTAACTCAAACCTACTAACTCTTAAACCCACCCTTTTCTCTCTCTAACTCCTCTCCCATGACCTAGCCACCGATGAACCCAACCCCCATGGCATTCTACCGACTTTGACATTCCTCTATCACTCTCTCCATAACCTATCTAACAAACACGATGCCATTCACCACTGTTCATCCTCATCCCTTGACATTCTACCAACTCCACCATCGTTCGACTCGTCCTTTGTCGTTCCACCAACTCCATCGCCTTTGGTAAATTTCAAACCATTACTTTTAGTTTTAGTATTATTGTTAGTTCTAAACTTAGTATTATTTGGTTATTTTAGTGTTATTTACCTTTAGTTTTAGTTTTAATATTAGTTATATTAATTTGTTTTTTGCCATTTAATATGTGTTACTTGTATTTGGTGTTTGAAAGAACTTTAAACAACATTTAGCATTTTGATGTAAGAATAGGTTACTTTTTATGTGTTTATAATGTGTAAGTATTATTGTGATACCCACCACATATTTGGAGATTTTTTTTTTAGGGGAATGCAAATTTTTCACGACGGTTTTTTAAAAAACCATCATGAAAAATTGGCATTCCACGACGGTTGGAATCAAAGGCCTCCACGACGGTTTCTTTAGAAATCGTCGTGGAAACCTTTGATTCTACGATAGTTTTTTAAGAAACCGTCAAACCATCGTGGAAGCCTTTGACTCCACGATGATTTTTTAAGAAACCGTCGTGGAATCCTTAGTATTCTACGATGTTTTTTCAAAAAACCGTTGTAGAATGCCAAATTTTCATGACTGTTTATCAAAAAATCATCGTAGAAAATTACTACATTATAACCCCTTCCCGCCTCAATTTTTATATTACACGACGGTAAAAAACCGTCACGAAAACTCCATGTCATACCACGATTGAAGTTTTCACAACGGTTTTTTAACCATCGTAAAATTTTTCCACGAGGGTTATAAACCGTCGTAGAATCCACAATTGTAGTAGTGTGTTATTTACATTCTTGACGGAAGATGGCTTATCTTGGCTATCAGAGTTAGACTCTATGAGTAGAAACATTGGTCCATTGTTATAGGTGACAAAGTATTGGATCAAGACATAAAGTGAAATTGATTTGGATTAATAATTCCATCTTTGCAAATCAATTCACTTTAGACAATCATATATGTTGTATCTTAATCTTGAAATGACTAATGGGCCCGTTATCTTGTCTTATGTCTTTTGATGTACCAAAGGGTGATATATTGACTTTGTGATGGTACGCATATCGGTATGTTGGAGACATGATTCTTGATAACATGGACCTATTATTCATAGATATGGAATCCATAGCTTCATTGGTGGAGTCAATGATATTCTTTTATATGCGTTATCCTGTAATTGAAAAACTAGAGCGTTCAACCATTTGGATGCATAGGTGTAACCGAATGGTATACTGTTTTTGGATAGTAAGTTTTCCAATGGTGAGACAATGGAATGTAAGATAAAAATAATTGGGAAAGTAAGATGGAATTTATCCTTAAGCTGATTATGAATATCTTATAGGGATATGACACATTATAATATGTCATGTACATTTAGCTAATTTAGAGCTTAGTAATTTTATATGGTTTGAGAGTGTAGCTTTAAGCTTTTAGTGGTTTAGCGTTAGAGCTGATAATTATAAAATATGTATCTAAAATATTGTATTTTATAATTATCAAAGCTTAAACTATATAGGTCCATCAGGTCCCCTTTGCTACCTCATAATAAATCCTATAACGTTATGGCATGCTTTTCTAATAAATTGGTTATTTATGTTAAATTATTAGATTAGCTGAAATTCAATAGGATCAGATAATTCATATATGTTTATCGATTGAATTAATTTTGTAAATTAATTCAGATAAATTTGTTGAATTATCAAGAATATTTATTTTCCTTAAAATTATCTAGATATGACTATTTTAATTAGATAACTTCTTTATTGGGTTATTTGAATTAAAACTGAAGCTCTATCTAAAGAATCTCGGGTGAGAAGCAAAAGATTCTCAAGGATCATATTATCGCAAGTTTGGCAGGTCGATCTGTTAGTTCAGCCTGTCGATCTAATGATTATCTGATCACATGTTTTTGACACGATTTTATTAGAAATTGATCTAGATTAAAATTTTTGAGGGCTTATCTGATAATGATGAACCTTCGGTCCAATCTCTGTAAATAAGGAGTAAGTTTTCCTAATTGTTCAGATCAGTTGAGAAGTTAAGAATGAGTACTCTACTGTCAGATGCTCTAAAACTCCTCGAGGGCTATTGATTGCAATCTCGAACCTTAGCTCTGGGTTTTCTCAATTGGTTGGAAGGACAGTCATTGAAAAGTGTTGTACGACATGTACCCACACACACTGTAATTATGGATAGATAATAGCAAAGAAGACCAGTTGGTTGAGGCTCTTCTAGAACGTTCTTATCTACACTGATTGTAAAAGCTCTTCGACATGCAAAGGTTAGTAAGATTAGGTTAATTTATGTATATAGTATGTCAAACGTATGTTTTGGAAAATAATCTGATTAAAAAAATTTAAAATTCAACTGCATACTCGTTTTTCTAACAATTGGTATAAGAACTAGGTTTTTACATAAATTTACGAGTTTGTGACCATGCTTTATATATAAATTATGTGATCTTGATCTCTCCTATGCTTAATTTAATTTTTTAGATAGTTGGCACTCTAGGGTTTCTATATATTTATATGTTATCATGAGATTATACGGTGAATGTTTATTAATTAGTTATAGTTGATTAAATTATTATTCAATTATTAGTTGATTAATTAATTTATGTCGATTATGGTTCCTTAGATGGTAGAATGTGTATCTAGGGTTTTCATGTAATTAGATGGTGGTCTATTATCACCGTCTAAGAATTATTATTTAATTTTAAATTTGTAAAAAATTTGTAATTAAAAATCATTCAGAGTGAAGATAGATCTAGAAGATGGATGATAGCAATTTCATTGTTTTTTCCTGAGTCTCTAAATTTTTATGTTTTTGAATTGTTGAAAATAAGATTGAAAACTACCTAAAAATTGTTTTTCTAAAAATCGTGAATTTTGCTCAGTCGGTAGGCCAAACCCTTAGGATCAGCAGGCTGAACTTCCAGTTCGGTAGGCCATCCATGGGGCAGGATTCAACTAGCTCTAGTTATAGGCCAAACTATCAAGATCAGCAAGCCGATGGGTAATGACCAACAGGCCGATCACACAGATCGACAAACAGGTAGAGAGCTATTTTTTTTTTAGAAAATATGCGTTTTTTGGTGTAGTTTTGATTTTATTTTTGAGACAGTTCTGAGAAACATGAAATTTTGTGATTACCAAAAAAGTGAAGTATTTGATCTATGCGGGATTGAGGACTTGAAGATGGATACCACATGAAAACATATACATCTTGAAGATACAAAAATGAAAAAACAATAATATGTTTCGATTAATCTCTTGTAATCTTTAATTTCTTTTCTCTAAGGTGGAACTATAATATTACAGTTATTTATTATTATTTTGCTTGTGGCTTTAGATGATTGCTTCGCTTATCTGCATTATAATATGATTTGCTACGCATGTTGATAACCTGTCATATAGAATAGGGAGTGCCGCTTATTAAAAATTATTCATGCATGTTTTAAAATAAAATCTTGGTTTTTCAAAAGATTGAGTGGGAGAAGGCTTTTGAAGAGAGAACCTACGGCCTCAATCGTTGGTCCATAAGTAGTACATGATGGTCTCGACCCCTAGGAAGGGATTTCATCATGTGTCAAGTTGAATCTCAGAAAGGATAATTATTTTAGCATGATCTATCATTGCACACCCCTAGGTGGTGATTATAGATCATGGATAAAATAGTTGAAACAATGATTATACACTCAAGTTAATTTTATTATTAACCTCCCCTAGGAGCTCCATTAATAAAATTAATGGCCGAAGAAAACAATTATTAATGTATGCTAGATCAGACAGGTCCTAGATGGCATATATTAATTAGAGGAGATTCGTGCTCCTAATTGAATTTGGCAAGTCTCGTCTAGGTAGCTTGTTTAATTCTAAGTTAGAAATTATCGTTGTAAAGTTGTAATAGTTTCAAGGTTTTGACAAATGAACACAATTGTTTGTTTACTTGATTGTGTTATCTTACTAAACTGTTATAGAATGTTTGCTTATAATTGGTATATGATCTTTATTGTAGATTAAAATGTCTAAAGACGCTTTATCTTTGATACTTAATAAAAAACAATTAATTGGTAAGAATTATAATGATTGGAAGAAGAACCTAAATATTGTCTTTTCCTTTGAGAAATTGAAGTTCATGTTGACGATGTCATGTCCTCCCGAACCTATTGGGAAATCCAGTAATGAGCAAATCCAAGCATGTGATAGCTAGAAAGATGCTAACAATTAGGCCTGCTGTTATGTTATGGCTAGCATGAATAACATGTTGTAGGCTCAATATGAAGATTATGAGACTGCGAAGCAGATCATGGATAATCTTGAAGATATGTTTCAAGGCCAATGGTAAAGGGCACTTCAGAAACTTTTGAATTGCAAACAAAGACTAGGGGCTCCTATGAAAGAGCATATGATGTTAGTTATGGGCACCTTGTTGAGGCTCAAGCCCATGGAATTGATGTCGATGTTGAGTCACAGATGACTATGGCTTTTGAGACTCTGTCAAAGGAGTTCGTCCCATTTAGAGCTTCATACAATTTAAGCAATAGATAGGATGTGACCTAAACGGAGCTGATGAAGCAGTTATAGAAATTCAAAAATTTGATTAAGGAAACTCCTGCGGGTGGTAAGGCTAACTTGGCGGCTGCATCCAGTTCCAATCCTAATACAAGGAATGGATGGAAGCACAAGGCTAAGAACAAGAAGTCGTCTATTCTTGCAAATGACAACAATAAGAAGAAAAAAAAGAACCTAAAAAAGCTCAAGTGCTTTTACTATGGGAAGATTGGGCGTATTAAGAAGAATTGTAAGGACTTCCTTTCCTAAAGAGGTTGGTGTGATCTTTTGGTTATTGAAACTTGTTTGGTTAGGAATCAAGTGACACTTAGGTCATAGATTCCAAAGTAATTAATCATGTTTGTGTTTCTCTATAGAGGATCAAAGAAACGAGAAATCTGCTATATGAAGACTTCATGCTTCGGATGGGTGATGGATTCTTGGTGTTAGTTGAAGCAGTAGGAGACGTACATCTTTATTTTGATAATTATAGGATTTTAGTTTTGTGAGATTGTTTTTATGTTCCTAAACTTAAAAGGAATTTAATTCTGTAGCTTGTTAATTTAAAGATTCTTATTCAATTTCTTTTAATAATAAAGTGGTAATTCAAAAAACCAAATCTTTTATCTGTGATGGATGGATGCAAAACAATCTATATTTTATCAAACCTAAGATGGACTTACTGCTTAACACTGAGGTTAATGATAATAACTCTAAATGACTAAAGATTTCTTATTCTAATAAGACCTATCTTTGGCATTTGTGATTAGATCATATTAGCCTGAATAGGATTCAAAGGTTGGTAAGAAATGGACCTATAAGTCACTAAAAGGTGAAATCTATACCATAATGTGAATCTTGTTTGGAGGGCAAAATGACCAAAAGACCATTCAGGTCTAAGGGCAATAGGGTTAAAAGGATTCTAGAACTTATGCATAGTCATGTTTGTAGTCTCATGAATATCCAAGCATGAGAAGGGTATGAGTACTTTGTCTCTTTTATTGATGATTACTCAAAATATGGGTATGTTAACCTAATGCATCATAAAAGTAAAATTTTTGATAAGTTTAGGGAGTTTTAGATTGAAGTGGAAAAGTAATTAGGTAAACCTATAAATGCACTTTGATTCGATCGGGGTGGTGAATTTCTCTTCGATGAGTTCTTGGAACACTTATTAGAGAACGGGATCTTATCCCATTCAATTACGCCGGGCACTCCATAGTAGAATGGCGTAGTTGAGAGAAAGAATAGGACTTTGTTGGACATGGTCAGGTCTATGATGAGTTATTCATCATTGCCTTTACCCTTTTGGGGATACGCACTAAAAACTACATGTTATCTTTTGAATAATAAGTCTACAAAATTGGTTCCCAAAACTCCTCACAAGTTGTGGACAGGGAAAAAGACATCCTTAAACCATATTCACATATCGGGATGTTTGGCTCATGTCTTGTATAAAGAAGCGAATAAGTTGGAAGCACGTTCAAAAGTTTGTGTGTTTGTAAGATATCCAAAAGGGACTAAAGGGGTTATTTCTATAACCCAAAGGAAAATAAAGTCGTGGTTTTTACGAATGTAACTTTCTTGGAGGAAAGTTACATGAATGACTTTAAGCCTGAAAGTAAGTAGTGCTCGAGAAGTTGGCAAGTGATTCGATCACTCTGGGGGCTCCGGTAGAAACCAATCTAATCAATATAGAAAGACTAACCAAACAACAACATAAGAGGCTTCGGTGTAGTAGGAGGATCTGGCATCAACTCAAAAAGTATATGTTTAATGGTGAGACCTTTTTGGCTAAACTGAAAGAACATGGCAGGGATCCTTACACTTACAAAGAGGCTATAGAGGATGTTGATTCCAAACTCTATACAGAAGCCATGAACACTAAGATAAGGTCTATAGAGACAAATCGGATATGGGAACTTGTAGATCTTCCCAAAGGGGTAAAACCCATAGGGTGTAAATGGATCTATAAGAGAAAGAAAAGAGTAGATGGAAAAGTCAAAACCTATAAGGCTAGATTGGTAGCTAAGGGATACACGCAAAAGGAATGAATCGATTATGGGGTAACCTTTTCGCCTGTAGCCATGCTTAAGTCGATTCATATTCTTTTATCCATAGCTACTGCTCTTGACTATAAGATTTGGCAAATCGATGTAAAGATGGCCTTTTGAATGGCTATCTTGATGAGTCCATGTATATGGTACAGCTAGACGAGTTTAAGGCTAAGGGTCAGGAAGGTAAGGTTTGCAAGCTGTTAAAGTCAATTTATGGACTTAAGTAGGCTTCCCGTTCTTGGACATAAAATTTGATCAGGTGATCAAGACTTATAGGTTTGAACAAAATGTGAACGAACGATGTGTTTACAAACACATTAAGGATAAGAAGGCGGTTTTTCTATTGCTTTATATAGATTACATTTTGCTAATTGGCAATAACGTTGTGACGTTGTCATCAGTAAAATTATGGTTGACTAAGTAGTTTGACATGAAAGACTTGGGTGAAGCCATTTATAGTCTAGGTATCTAGATCTTTCGAGATAGAAAGAACAAAATGTTAGCTTTGTCCTTAGTGGTTCACATAGATAAAATCCTTAGGAAGTTTGCAATACAAGATTCCAAGAAAGGTAGGCAACCATTTAGGTCTAGAATTACTCTTTCTAAGAAAGACTCACCAAAGTCTAATGATAAAAGAGAATACATAAAGAAGGTGCCTTATGCTTCGGTAATGGTAGTGTCATGTATGTCATACTTTACACATGACCGGATATTTGTTAAACGATGGGGATAGTAAGTTGGTTTCAGTCAGATTCGGGACTGAACCACTAGGTTGTAGTTAAGCATATTTTCAAGTACTTGAAAAGGACTCAATGGTATATGCTTGTGTATTTGGGTGAGGATTTAACACCTTTAAAATATACTGATTTAGATTTCCAATCCTGTCCAGATTCAAGTAGATTGACTTTTGGTTTTGTGTTTACTGTAGGCGATGATGCCATTGTTTTGAAGAAGTGTCAAGCAAGATTACACTTTAGATTTAACAATGGAAGCTGAGTATGTGGTAGTTAATGATGTTTTGAAAAAAACAATGTGGCTTTGCAAGTTCCTTAGGGATTTTGAGGTAGTTCCTGCCATAAATAAGGCGCTAGCACTGTATAGTGAAAATACTACATTGACAACTAATGCTAAGAAACCAAGATTTTACAAGAAAAGCAAGCATATTCATCATAAGTACCATGTGATAAAGGACTTCATTAAGGATGGGTATGTTGTTGTATACAAAATCGCATCAGAGGACAATTTAACTGATCCATTCATGAAGACACTAACTATGAGGGTTTTTGAGAGGCATGTGGAAGCTATGAAGAGGCGTGATATGTAATATTTACTCACTCAATGTAAGTGGGAGATTGTTAGACTTGTATGCCTAAAGGAGTAAAATGTTATAATATGTTTTTGGAGACATTTTATTAATAAAGAATTTATTTATATTCATATACCAAATGTTGTCCTCTTTATGTTTATATTTATTGAATGTATGTCAAGCAAACAAAAGTCTGAGACTGTCAGTCTAAACTTTTAAGAATCAAGCATATGATGGACATATCATGCGGAAGACATGGTTCTAAAGTGATGGTCTAAATCATAAGATCTACAATCAAGGGGATAAAGTTAGGCGCTTTATTAATGCTAAGCATCCTTGAAGGGAGATGGCTTGTCTTGGCCAACGAAGTTGGACTCACGAGTAGAAACATTGGTGCATTATCATAGGTGATAATGTATTGGATTGGGATATAAAGTCGAATTGATTTTCATTAATAATTCCATCTATGCAAATCAATTCATTTTAGATAATTATATATGTTGTATCTTAATCTTGAAATAACTAATGGACCCGCTATCTTGTCTTATGTCTTTTGATGTACCAAGGGTGATATCTTGACTTTGTGATGATACGCTTACTGGTATGTTGGAGAGATGACTCTTGATAACGTGGACTTGTTATTCATAGATATAGAATCCATGGTTCCATTGGTGCAGTCAATGATATTCTCTTATATGTGTTATCCTGTAATTGAAAAACTGGAGCGCTCAACTATTTGGATGCATAGGTGTAACTGAATGGTATACTGTCCTTGGATAGTAATTTTTTCAATGGTGAGATAACGGAATATAAGATAAAAATAATCAGGAAAGTAAGATGGAATTTATCTTTAAGGACGCATTATGGTATGTCATGGACACTTACCTAATTTGGAGCTTCATAATTTTTTATGGTTTAAGAGTGTACCTCTAAGCTTTTAGTGGACTAGCATTAGAGTTGATAATAATATAATATGTATTTGGGATATGTATTTTATAATTATCGGGGCTTGAACTATATAGGTCTATTAGGTCCCCTGTGCTAGCTCATAATAAATCCTATAACGATGCGACTTTTTTTTTTCAATAAATTGGTGACTCATGTTAAATTATTAGATTAGTTGAAATTTGATAGGATCTAATAATTTATGTTTGTTTATCGATTGAATTAATTTTGTAAATTAATTCAAGACAAATTTGTTGAATTATTAGAAATATTTATTTTCTTTGAGATTATCTAGATATGGTTGTTTTAATTAGATAACTTCTTTATTGGGTTGTTTGAATTAAAATTGAAGCTCTATCCAAAGAATCTCTGGTGGGAAATAAAAGATTCTCAGAGATCATATTATCACAAGTTTGGTAGGCTTCGGCCTGTTATTTGATCATTTGTTTTTGACTAAATTTTATTAGAAGTTGATCTAGATTCAAATTTTTGAGGCCTTATCTGATAATGATTAACCTTGGGTCCAACCTCTATAACTAACGAGTGAGTTTTCTCAGTTGTTTAGATCAATTGAGAAGTTAAGAGTGAGTACTCTATTGTCAGATACTCTAAAACTCCCTAAGAGCTATTATTCACAATCTCGAACCTTGGCTCTGGGTTTTCTCAATTAGTTAGAAGGAGAGTCAATGGGAAAGAGCTGCATGACGTGTGCCCACACACACTCTGTAACACCCGCCATTTTTCATGCAACAGTTAATGATAGACATTTAATGATGTTAAGTATTTTTCTTTATGAAATAATGTTATTGACGATTTAATTGAGTATTAAGACAGGTGACAGTCACGTGGAATTAATGTGCTTGAGATGTTCATGTCACTTGTAATGTATGCATGATATATTTAATATTTTATTTTTGGTATCTATAAATTGGCACTTTGACAGCTGAATTTATTTTCCCAAACGACATGCTGATGGATTTAATCGGTAGGCCAAACTCACAACTTTGGCAGGCTGAATTAAGCCATCGGTAAACCGAAGGTTGCAGATGGGAAATCAATAAAAAAATTCCAAAATTGTGGCATTGATTACTAATTTGATTTGATTTGAAAATTTTGAATAATTGGTATATTATTATCTCTTTCCCTATCCAAATTAGGGAAGGTTTGACTTTGAAAAAAAATGATTTAAATTTGTGATAAGGTTTCCTATTTTGAAAAGATAAGATTTGATGGTTAGAGCAAATCTTAGACTTTTTCCCTATCCCTCTCTATCATACACGCATAGATATCTCATTCTTTTCAAAAAAATCGGCTACAAATTAGAGAAGGCTATCTTTTTTTTTCTTTACTCACATCACTTTCATCCTGCACGTAAAATTTTTTTTCTCTCCCTCTATATCTCTCTCTCTCTCTCTCTTTATCTCTAAAATTTTCTCAAACACCCTTTCTTTCTTTCTCTATGTTTTCTTCCCCTTCTCTCCTTCATTTTTCCTACAAAGAATTGAATGAAATATTGGGTTTTCTTTTGGGCAAATTCAAGGAAAGTTAGAGAATAATCATTTTGAGGTAAGAAATTGGTTCCAGGCTTATTCCTGAAATTTTATTTTCTCTATGTTTTGACTTCCATAACTTTGTCTACGAATGTTTATTTGTTGCGAAATTTTAGTTTGATAGTTATTATGTGTTATTTGATATTCCTCAAAATTTCATGCCAATTAGAGTTTTCTATGCTGAGTTATGAAATTTTTATTCACTGCTACTCATAGTTTAATGGTTGTTGATTGGTATGTTGTACGAAAATACAATCTTTGTTCATAGGGCATATGAGTTGTGATTTCAATGAAATTTTGCAAAAATATTCATACATATGTTAGGTTATGATTTGGAAAATTTCGTGATGATTTGATGAATATTTGATGAGTTCTTGAATTTTCTTTAAGATAGGTCTTTATGGCTGTTAAATCAATAAATTCTAGACTACTTGATTGTGTGACATTTTTGTATGACCAAACGAATTTATTTGCTAATGAAACTTTTTGTGGTATTGTATTCATATGTTAATAGGTTATCATAAAAAATTTTAGAGTCAAAGTAAATTTATTTTAATTATTCTAGAATGATGAACCTATGTTGCTCATTGCCTTATGTGTTTAAGGTTTATTTTGTCTTTAAATTCTAATGCATGTTTTGAATTGTTTTGAATTTATTTGAAGCTAATTTTCAGATTTGTTATAGTTCTAAGTGTCTATTGTATGAAAAATTTTTATTAAATTATTTTAGGATATAGATAGTTTGCTTTATGAATGTTAGTTTGGGTTGCTCACTATTTTGTTATTGCTGGCTGATTCTGTGTTGTGTATTGTGTGACTTATTTTAGTTATCTAATGGAATTTTTATGGCTAAAGGAAAATTAGGGTAATTCATATATATGTTAATTATGTCCCTGCAAAATTTCATGCCTTAATTATATATGAATTGTGAGTTATTGTATTATGAATACATAAGGGTCAGGCAGGTATTCGTATTGTAGATTTTGCACGAATATTTTTAAGTAAGTAAAGTGTATTTGTGCTCTTGTATTTATGGTAGTATGAATAATGTCATATGGTTTTGGATGATTTCATGAGAATTAAATTATTTTTATTTGTATATGGATGTATGACATGAACATACCAAGAAGTGAGCATATCGAGGCCGCAGCGACGTTATCTAAGATAAAGTTTAAGTAAGCAAGTTAAGTAAGTATATTCTCACCTGCAACATGATAAGGTTTATAAAAAGTCTGAAAGTATGTCCATGATGATTTTTATGGTGATTTCTATGATAGTTTTATTTATGTTTTATTATGAAAGTTTTTTATGCATATGAAGGTTTAATGTATATTTTGACGATGAGGTATTTCAAAAATCAAAAGTATATATGTATATATGTATCACCTAAATAAGCGTTGCACACCCATGTTTATGTCTATGTTTATGATGTCTAAAGTTGGACTTGTTATATTTGGTTTAGGATTAGCTACCCCTCTCATCTCATGGCAGCGTGCCTACGATAATGATAATGGTGCAACACTTAGGCCTCCAAAGATAAGATGAATGAAGTTTTAATATGGATAATGATAATGAAAGATATGTTCTATGTGAAACTGTGCTAAGTGTACTATTATGTTAATGATGATTATGATTATGATGTTTCATAAAGGTGTTCGTAAAATGTTTTAAGTTGTTAGATAGGAAAGTGTATTTACTAAGCTTTTGTTTACTTAGTTTATGATTATGTTGTAGATAAAGGTAAGAGGACTATGGAATAGGTGGAGGCCAAAGACAGGCATGTGAGCAAGGAATAATAGATTGAAACGAAAGAACACCAAGATAGGATTTTTTAAGTTTCTAAACTATGTTTTCATTTCTTTGTATGTTAAATTTCTGCATTATTAAGTAAAAAACTTGTTTTACATTTTTATTGGTTTTGTAGAAAATCGGCTTTCCGATTACCCTGTATCAGCCTGCTTATCCAAGTGTTTTAGAACACCTATTTTGTAGTGTCTCGGACGGCTTACCGATGGTTGAAGTTCGAACTGCCAGTCATATTCGGCTTGCTAGTGTGTAGAGTTTGGCCTATTGAATTGTTTGAATAGATTTTAAAGTTGTTTTAAATTTTATTTAAATTATGGTCTCATTGCTTTGGAATTGGTAAAGTAATTAAAAAATTATATATACGAGTAGTTTTAATATATGATAGTATATTTATAAATGTTAAAAAAAATAAAAATATATATATATGTATGGATCCTAGGGATATATATATCAAATTATGTTTTTGAATTTAAATAGTTTATCTTAATTAATGATAATAAGGATGAATGTAACGACATTTGTGATGTCCGTAAGGGGGCATTGCACACTCTGATCGTAGATAGGGAATAGTAAAGCAGACCAATTGGTTGAGGCTCTTCTATAACATTCTTCTTTACACTAATTGCTGAAGCTCTTTAGCATATAAAGGTTAGTAAGATCTGATTAATGTATGTATACAGCATGTCAAACTTATGTTTTAGAAAGTACTCTGATTTAAAAAAAAAATTTAAATTCTATCGTGTACTTGTTTTTCCAACATAACCACTCTCCAAACACCACGTTTGTTATTTTAATCATTGAATTAACTTCATTACAGTTTAATTTGAGAGTGTGCATGTTAAAAATTTACAATTTACCATGCAAAAATACTTCTAGTCATATATATCATACTATTAAAAGTTACTCTAAGGATTAAGGCATTCAGGAACGTTGTTGAAACTATAAAATATAGTTCTAACAAACTTTTGATTTATATTTTGTTAGAGAAAACGTTGTAGCTAAAGTTGGTTGCCACTACATTTTATGATGACAACTACATTAAATACTTATTCTACCATCAGTTTTGCCTATTTTCTATTTTATAATTACATTTTGAGTTTAGGAAAAAAAGCTTGCGTTTTTAGATTTCTTGAGATTATATATTCAAAATTGAAATTCATGTCAATTTAATATTTTATGATAAAAAATTGATTTGACCTTAGGATTGAACTTTTGTAGCTTATAGATCATATAAAAAAAATAATAAAGTGTAATGTTTCAATAAACAAAAAAAGGCATAGAAGCAGAAAATTTGTGTTAAGTTGTAAAGAGTAATTTGTTAGTTTGTGTTTTATTAGAAGTTTATTTAAGCTATAAAAGGTAAATCTATCAATTCAAAGTTTTGTTGACGTTGGATTTACAATTTAGTTCAAACAAATTAAAACAGAGGTTATTAATTATTTTAAGATGATTGGGCCCTCAAATCACTATCAATAGGTTCTAGCATGCTACGTAAACAGCGTCAGTGATGTTTATAATGATAGAAAGGGAGTTTTATTAATGATATATAGGGATTACAATGGATTTAATAAATAAAGGAGCTCAATTATATCTATAAGATACAAAATGGGGGAAAACAGTCACTTTTGACCTAAACGGAGAGTTTTAGTATAGGTTTTGTTAACAAAAAGGATTTATTAATGATGTAAGATCTCTTATGATGATGATGTAAAGCTATGAAAACAATATGAGTGGAGGACGTGAGTTTCACACAAGTTTCTTGGTTATAATGCTCTAGATAAATTACAGAATTTTAGATGTTTCGATTTTTGAGTCATGATTAGGGTATTTGTTAGGTTGTAAGTGGCTTGAGAATTTATTATCCCATGTTTGATAATTTATAGAAGAGTTCTAGAGGAATAGATAATGTTTTGATAATAAATAGTTAAGAACTCAAAGATAGAGTTTGTAGTGTATCGAAATTTCAACGCGAGCATATGCACCAAATTTGGTAGGCAAAATGATTAGCCATGACCTAATTTGTACTTGAGCTTTTGAATGAATGTTTAACACCTCGTTAAGCAGGAGAGTAAGTTGAAATAAGGACACTAAGCTAGCCAAGGTGAAACCACTTCATGGTGAAATAATTTAAGATGTGTTCTTGGTTGTTTAAAAAGCTTATAAGCAACTAGGTGCCATTTCTCATCATTTCTCATCTATGTTTTGATAGAAAAAGAAGATTCCTTGGTGGTTTATCAAGTTTTAGGTGCCAAATCACAAGAAAAGCCAAACTAGGTCAAGGTAACGGCTTGTTTTGATATACAGGATGTTGGTGTTAGTTCAAGTGTTTTTCCTTTGAGTTTTGATGAGATATTCAAACCTAACAACTTGTAATATGTCAGGAACATCGCAACAAAGGGTTGAAGTAAATTCAGTTGGGAAGTGGTGGTTTCTAGGTCGTATTTGGCGGCTATCTAGAACTAAGTAAATTTTCAAAATGCTTTAGGTTTTGCCTTTGTTGCCTGGTATAGAAGGCTCCTTTGAAGCTGAAATTTTAAGAACTCATTCATTTATATGTTATTTAGATCCCCTTAAAATAGTCTTAGCAAATTCAATTTGGTTTGGGAGTTATAGTCTTAAAATTGATCATGGTTCTTGATATGTTATGGTTTGTGATGGTTTTGATATTTTGGAAATGAAAAACTTATTCATAGCTTGGAAAAATGTATTTCAAGGTATAATTAAGCTTTGGGGAGTCTTAAAATATAGGGAGAAACTATGGTAAAAAAATTAGGATAAAGTTTAGATCATTTCGGACCAAAACGAGCCCAAAAGAAGGTTGAAATAGTCCCCTCGAGCTGGAATAGCCTACGCACAAGGCCTACACACAGGGCCTATGTGTAGCCTGTGTGGGTAGCCCACGTGCATGGGTAGGGTTGCCTTTGCCAACCCTCAGCTAGACTAGGCCAAATGGCCTAGTTAGGGGTTTTTGGGCCCCCTAGAGTCCTTTTTTGATGCCGTTTGAAGCGTTTGAGGTTTGAAAATACCTATTTTCATAAACATTACCTAAAATAAATACTTAGAAATGATTTTTAATGAAAAAAATAATAATAATATAATAAAAATTTATGAAAATTTTGAAGGTGTCCAAAAGTTGTCCAAAATTAAGGATTTTAGTTCGGTTTTCATTATTTTTGAACCATGAGTTCAATTAAAGTTTAATTTTGATATAGGACTGACTTATATGTAATGATTATATCAATAGACTATTCGCTTATTTTCTTTGAGTAATTTCACTATAATCTCAAGAGTTCAGTTTCAGGTTTTTAGTGGAATATCACTGAAACTAATAAATTTGGCACATTAATCAAAGAGTTTAATTAATTATCAAATTTATTGGAGCTTAAGTTATAGGTCCATAGGTCCCCAATACCACCTCTATAACACTATATTGGATTTATGCATAGAATGAATTATACATATTTAGTTTGAAATTATTGAATTCTGAATAAATTATTTCACACTTGAATTATTAATGTAACACAGAAAAATGTTCTTTGTGACACATAATGTAATGTGATAAATGTTGTCACATTTAACTAAGCATTAGTTAATTAATTAATTGATTAATTTTAAAATCTATTCTTAAATAAATGTGATTTATTTTTGAATTTAGATTTAGATATATATATATATATATATGGTTTTGAACCAAATCTTATTTATATATAAGATTTTATAA
>CAMOHE010048748.1:0-19400 GCA_946598075.1 Artocarpus hirsutus | reverse complement strand
TTGTGGCTAATATTGTATGATTAACATCCTAATGCTACTTCTGTAGATTAATATTAAAATTCTCCTAGAATTGCTTTAGTGGATTTTTACCTACATATTTGACACCTGTGGTTGGCTATAGAATTGACTTTGGGCCCTAAGAAGCACTACCCAACTAGCCTAAGTCTGAGAGTAAAAGACAAGAGGTGGCTTTGGTGAGTGGTACGTATAATACGTGAGGGGGCCAAAAAAAAAAAAAAGTCAAGAGTGGGTGTGGTAGTGTTAACTTTTGTCTAGTTTTTAACTTAAATTAATCACACATTATACTTGTGAGAATGTTTGTAAAATAACTATAATACACATTTTAAGAAAAATTAAAATTTTAAAAAATATATATGTCTCAATAAAAATAAGAACATCAGTAGTAACAGATTCAACATAGGCAAGAATGAAAACACGACAACAAATTAAAAATCGCATGGAAGAATATTAAAGAGAAGAAAATTGAAAAACAAATGATAGGAACGACAACACAAACGAAACGACAAGAAACAACAACAACAACAACAACAAAAAGAAGGAAACATCAAGGCACATACATGACAATAACGTTTAAAACGACGACAAATTGTATTGAGACGATGAAGAATAAAACTACGTAAAAAGGATAACGACAACAATAGAAGATAAAAGGACAACAACTGAAAGAAGGGGCAACATAAATGAAACAACCTACGGCAATAATAAAGATAAACGACAATCACCTAAATAAACAACATCTAAACAAAAACGAGTCACAACACCCAAAACGAAGGCGTAGCATAAATGAAACAACGAACGGCAATATCTAAGATAAACGACAATCACCTTAAACAAAAACGACGACACAGCACCCGATAAAGAAACGAAAAGCACCCATATAAACGACAAGACTAACAAAAACATAAAAGACGAAAAAGGAGAATATGGAACTTTACCACCCATATATTTTTTTGGTGCCTAAGAGACTTGTAAGCTTCATATATGTGTTAGATTATTGTTGTGTGAAGTATGAGAGATATGTTTCTCATTGTAATTGAGGGAATATACATATACATACATACATACATACATATATATATATATATATATATATTTCAGGCGGACATATAAGCCAAGACATATATTATGCATTCATTACAAATATTTGCTGAAATTAAGAGTTGAGTAATTATTAATCATTAGATGATTGTTTCTTTTCAGGTGTAACATTTTTCAACGGCTGGTCTGTAACTCATATTGTATTATCAAAACCAAGTAAAAATCAAATGCGTTGATCATGCATTACACGTCTTTGGAAAGTAGACGGTGCAATATATAAAAGGGATATTATCATGTTCTAGTACTTGTGTTTTATAGAAATATTCTATTGGTATTTTGTTGTTTGAAGAATATCAAAATGTTACTCTATAGTTTTGAAATGTATCAATTTGGTATCTTAAGTCTATATTTTTTGACTTAAAATTTTCTTTAAAAGTGTCATTATTTTGCATTATTTGTGTTTATTTTCTTTTATAGTTTTCACAAAATAATTTAAGGTGCATTAACAAAAGGGTAAGTTGGAAATATGGTGTCATAAGACATAGATTCAAGCTATCAAAATAATATTTTCAAAAACTATAAGGTACTATTTTGATGTATTTTTCAAACGACATGGTAACAATGTGATGTTTAACTAAAATATAAGGTACTAAAATGATAAAACCCTACATAAAAAGCAGAACATAGAATCACTGTAATCTCAAACCTGACATTCTAAGTCCAAGAAAAAAGACGAGATTGCTCGGTTAGCACTAAGCTTGGGAAAAAGAGAAGTCACAGTTCGTTCCTTAAACGAAAACGATTGTCGTCTTAAACGAAACAACCATAGGTCAGCTCTAGTATTTATAGGGCATTTTAGATGTACCGATAGTATACAAGTTTCTCTAGATTTCTCTCCTGGGGTTTTCTTAGGATCAAGATGTTGTTTTCTTTCACTTGTGTGTTATTATGTCCCTGTTTAATTAAAAAAAATTCTCTAGTGCCCACTAAGTTTTTTTTTTCTTTTTTCAAATAAATACAAAGAAACCAAAGGAACGAAAGAGAGGTTTTGCTTGAAGCAACGACGCTTTTTCTCAACACTGTTTCAATGTATCGTTATGATATATAAGTATTTGCACAGACCAAACCTTAAATATTAACAAATTATTTGGACTAGTAATAGAAAACTACAATTACAATATTCGTAGGCGAAACAGTTAAACGTTGAGATCCTTTTATTCCCCTAGAGAAAATAAGATCATTTTTTTTTTTTTTTTGGACTGAAATTAAACAGACTCATCAGTCGAAATTAAAGAGCTGAACAGCAGAGGGAAGATGATGGGGAATCTTGTCTATCGTCACCCTTCACAATAAACGACCATATACAGATATGGTAGATAAGACAAAAGAACATCATGGAAATGTTGTGTAATACCCTATTTGTTATAATATTTTTCTTCATAAAAATTTAAATTTATGTTCAAACTTTTTTTCACCAAATGGACCATAAGATTTTGATGGTGGCGAATTAACATGGCGGCAGTTACGGAGATGACAGTGGTGATTTCAACGGCGGCGAAAGCAATCGTCGTGGTTGTGGTGGACTTGAATTCACAATGGGCATAAGCTCATTTGGTGGGCCTTAGTTTGGGATATCCTGAGGCTGGGGCAAGGCGGCCGAGTGCATTTGCGCTGTGTGCGCGGAAGAGGAGGAGAGTGCTACTCACTTGTTAATGTTTTGCAGGCACACACAGCCCCTTTGGTTTATGTCCAGCTGGAGCCTTCGCACGGACCGACTCGCTATCAAAGGAATTCTTGAAAGTTCTTCTCTTTGGTGTAGACGGCTTTGAAGCGGATGAGCGGGGTAAGCTGCTTTTACGATTTACAATCGTAAGGCGCAAACAAGCCAAGTTAAGGAAGGGAAGAGTGGAGCTGACCAGGGATTTGCTGACTAAAGAATATGGGCACTGACGTGGAGAGAAATGAGGGGGCTGCATAGCGACAGAGGCCTCGGATTGGTACACCAGTTCGGATTATTATTTAAACCACACGGTTTAGATTTTTCTGTTCAGATAGAAAATTTTCATATCAACATAATTTAAACCAGCGAACCAATTAGGATAAATTTTTTTAACTAGCTAGTCATTGAAAACTATAAAATTAATAGATAAATTGATAATATTTTACATAAATTCCAACTGATTTATCGAGTAAAATCATATGCAGGTAACTTTTACAATCTGACGCATCTAGCGGAACAGTATATACAAATTACATAAATTAACACCCACCAAAAACAGATCAACCATTAGAACATTAAAAGCTGAAGAGTAAAAAGGATAGCTAATGAGAATCTCCTCGATTATCACCCTAAATTATTTTTCTATCTCCACCTTTAATTGTTATTATTACCACTATCATTTTGCTAAATAATAAATAATCATATGGACAATAAGGACCAGGATACGGTACTAAATGAGCCACAACACTAAGATGTTGACGATAGTGAGCACGGCGGCAATTCTGAAGGTGACGGGCTTGGTTCCTATGGTGATGACGGAGGACACGACGGTGATGGCGGTAGTGGAGGAGGCCACCTTGGCGGTAGTGGAGGAGGCCACTTTTGCGGTGGTGGAGGAGGAGACTTGAATTTAAATGTATAGGGAGGATTAATCGTAGGAGGTGGCGGCGGAGGTACACCCCTACCTCTATGTACTACTACTCCCAACATTGAAGGAGGGAAGACATGTACATCTCTTTTGGTGTTGTCCTCGTAACTAAAAACAGGAGCGGCGAGTATTAGTATAATTAGTCCAACATGGACCAAAACTAGTAATGAAAACGGAATATATGAAAATTTGACGCCCATATTTTTGGTTCGTATGCATGCCTTGAAGCTTTGTTAGAAGCTTTATATATAGATATGTAACATTTTTCATGATTGGTCCGCGGCTTATATCGTATTTTAAAAAACAAATACAGGGCAAATGCGTTGCGCACGTTGTAAAGTAGAGGCAAAACAGTGTGCAAGATAAATTAAAAAAAAAAAGGCAATAAAATAAAATAAAATATAATCATTGAAATCTCGAAAGTGACATTCTGAGTCCAAGAAAAAAGACAATAGAGTAGGTGTAGAATTGAAGAGGGGGAGGAGGAGTGATCAAACAGGATCGGATTATGTAAATTAATATGTAAAATATACGAATATTTTTCAGCAGAAATTGAATCATATATTGTGAATATGTAATCGTTTAGGCCTGGTGTGCGCCTATGCGGCATATATATATATATATATATATATATATATATATATATAATCTTTAATATTTTTAATAAAGGTATATGTTAACCATGGTTAAAAATATGGTTCGATAAGATTCTAATCTTATTAATTATTATAAATTTTTTAATTAAGTAATTATCTAATTCACTACAACTGGCGTTCATATGTTAGATATTTTATTTAGTAGTCCAAGTGTCATATTCCTATTAGTTGTTTTATTTAATTAAAGGATAATAATTATGGTTTAATAATTATTACGTGTCTAAATCCTATTGGTCAAGAGGGAGATATTTTCTATTTACTGTACACATTAATGGTATGTGGGTTTTAAAAGGATTCCAGTAAAAACTAGTCCTCTCTCTACCTGTTAACGATATATTTTTCTCTCTATCAAAAAAAGTATTCAGTCAAAAATTAAGAAGGGTTAAGAGATAAACACAGTTTTCTTCAAAGGCCTCTTGTAATCAATCGTTCTTATCAAGTCTTTATCATGGATCAAAGTATGTTTTCTTCGCTAATTGTATTTTCTGTGAGAATCATATAGTTCAAAGATCTTGGCATTATTATGTGGATGTAAATATTAACTTTTGATTTGCATAATTAAGAAATTTCCTAATATCATATACACACGTTTAATAATATTTAATAAATATATAGGCAATAAATCAATTTAAATCCTGATACGAAATCAAAATGCCATTCAATTCGTTCGATTTCGACAAATTAACAGTAGTTGACTTGGGTACATGTAATCCTAATTGCATCTTCGGCATGTCACTAAGAAAAAGATGTTAACTAAATAATATGTACAGAGTTTTGCTAATAGAATATTGGCCATTATCGAAAAACTTGTAAAAGAAGCACCAAAAGTCTAAAACCTCAAGAGTCTATCCAAGCTACTGTATTTTTAGATACTTCCAGCATTTGAAAGAAAGGAAGAAACAGCATTCATAAACTAAAAATAGAAGGTCGTAGTGATTCATTAATTGAGTGTGAAGGTTACTATTTGGTAACCTAAATGCATGGTTTTATTACAAATTATAACTTGATATTTAGAGCTTATTATCTCTCCATAATTGCCCTCCTAATATTATGTGTAAACTTATGTCCTTTTCTATTATCTACACTTATGGTCTAATGCGTTGAGAACGCGCCTTTTGAAAGTCGAGGCGAAACCGTGTAATACAATGCAGAACATAGAATTATTGAAATTTTGAGAGTGACACGACATTCTAAGTCCGAGAAAAGAGACAAGAGGTGATTGTTTGGTAAGTGTGGAACTAGAGCTCGTTAAAAAGGACAAGTCAACGGAGACTAGGAGTGTAGAATATTTAAGTGCAAACAAGACAAGACTCAAACAGATGGGAAAGTGTCGAATGCATTTGTGTAAAAAGATTTTTAGGCTATTTGGGAATAAACTGAGAGCTTGAATGAAAGTTTATTTAAAATTTAAATTTTATGACAGAAAATTGCAATACTTCACGTAGCAGAATTAAGAAGATAATATTTTATCGGCCTAATCCAGATGGAAGATTCAATAATGTCTTCTTAGAACTTAGACTTTCATCTTAAAAAGTGAATTTATAAAGTAAAATAGTCTACTGCTATTTTAAATTATGTTTATTATTTTTTAAGGAACATTAGCATTTTATTTTTAATTAATATCTACGGGAATTTCCGTTATGAAAAATTACATTTTCGTACAACAAAAAAACAGAGAATATGGTACACGCATATGTCTATATAATATATTTAATATATAATTTTGGGTGCGTATAATATATATATATATATATATATATATATATATATATGTGCCTTGGAGCTTTGTAACCTTTCTGTCTGTGTGTCTATATATATATACACGCAACTTTTTTTAGGTCAAATGCGTTATGCACAGATTAGGAAAGTAGAGGCGAAACCGTGTAATTTAAATAGCAGAACTTAGGCTCATTGAAATTTTGAGTGTGATATCTTGGAGCTACGCTTGTAGATTCGTTTAAAATTCTCATAGAATTGCCATCTACCAAACATCGTTGACACCTGTGGTTGACTATAGACTTGACTAGCAAGCACTGCCAACGAAACAAGCCATTGGTCCGAGAAAAAGATAAGAAAAATTGAGTGGGGGCATGTATGTGTCGCTCCACGGACTTACTTTCGTTAGAAGGCTAAAAGAGCCAGAAGAGAACAAGCCGACCAAAACAAATCACGCTAAAACAAAAAACAAAACAAATCAAAAACAAAAAACAAAAAAACAAAAACTAAACCAAAAAAAACCCGCAAAAGAGGGACTCTGCCATAGGCTAGAGTAAAAAATAAATAAATAAAAAGAGGAAGAAGAAGCAGAAAAAGAGGCAAATAAGAAGACAGAACACAGAACTAAGTAGGATTGCACACCACCGAATGTTGTAAAACACCACCGAATGTTGTAAAACACCAGCCGGTATGTCTTGGGTTTTGATGACACCAGTGACATTACATAAACAAGCCCAGGGAACAAGACTATGAGCAGCGAGGTTGGACGTTCGAGCTGTCTAGGCCAAGTTTGTGTCTGGATAGAACGATGCCAGAGCTTTCCTTTATTTTTTTTTTATTTTTTTTTTTTGTAAAAGGTTAGTTACATAATTATACCTCCTAGTTTTAACTATTTTCAATTTGTTCCTTTGTTTTTTAAAACTACAAAAATATCCTTAAAATTTTAAAAAATTTATACCTTTAATCGTTATGACAATATTTTATATATTAAAACATAAAAATTCTAAAACAAAATATTAAATGTTAAAACAAAAAAAATTTAAATTGTATGACTTTTTAAATTTTAAAATATATATTTTTAACATCCATATATATTTTTGGTGCGGATATATGCCTTGGAGATTTGTGAATTACGTACTTTATGCCAAAACCAAGTTGTGTGTGTGTGTGTGTGTGTGTATTGATAGATCTAATGCGTTGCGAACGCGCCTTTTGAAAGTCGAGGCGCAACCGTGTGATATAATGCAAAACATAGAATCATTGAAATTTTGAGAGTGACACGACATCCTAAGTCCGCTAAAACAGACAAGAATTGATTGTTTGGTAAGTGTAGCACTAGGGCTTGTTAAAAAGGGCAAATCAATGGAGACGAGTAGAGTAGGTGTAGAATATTTAAGTGCAAATAAGACAAGACTTAAACAGATCACAAAGTCTTGAATGCATTTGTGTAAAAAGAGTTTTAGGTTATTTGGGAATCAACTGAGAGCTTGAATCAAAGTTGATTTAAAATTTAAATTTTATGACAAAAAATTATAAATTTTGATGTAACAGAATTAAGAAGATAATGTTTTACCGTTCATAACATATATGTTATTATATTGTCTTAAAAATTTTAGGGTTAAAGTAATTTTATTTTAATTATTGAAATTTTGTAATCGTGTGTTGCTCACTGCTTTAGGTACTTAGAGTTTGTTTGGTCTCTGAATTCTAATACATGTTTTGAATTGTTGAAAATTTATTTAAAGCTAATTTTTTAGATATCTTATAGTTTTGGTGTACTATGTTAGTATTAGAATTATTACTATCATCACATGGATTCTTTTATTATATGTATTTTATGTCAATTGGTGATTGAAAAGAATTGATGATTTGGTTGTTTTGATTAACTTCTCATTAAACCCTAGATTGGATATGTCATATATTTTCATATTTTTGTTATGTAGATCTTTATAGGTATATTTTATTATCAATTTGTATCATGTTAATTATATGTTTACAATTTTAATTGAGGTTTTATTGGGTTATGAATTGGTATTGAATTTTTTTTATGCCCTACGCCTACTTTTCATACAAACACCTAACAGCAATCATGTTTCAATAATTTTCAATTCTATATTGCTTTGTTTATATTTTTTTTTATATTTTGCCAAATACTAGACATCTTAAGCTTTTTTTTGGCTTTTGAGTCGCTTAAATTGGAGTTTTCTTTAAATAGTTATGATTTTTCGAAATTGACCCTAAAAGCTATACAATTCTACACAGACCTAAAATTTAGATTAAATTTCAAGGACTTTTTCTTCATGCAAATTATTGTCAAAATAATGTATAATATATCAAATTCTTTGTTTTTGAGTCTAGTTTTTAATGCCACTAATTTTGACTAATTTGGAGTTCAGATGAAATTATTATGAATTTTTAAGTGAATAAAGGTCATTCTGCCTATTTTTGAGAATTATGCCCTAGCTTCATAAATTGTGATTTTGTGCTTCTTGATATGATTACATGATAAGGTGATGTTTAATGATAGTATGAGATGTTTATATATTGCTAACAGTGTTGCTAGTGACTTATGATCAATATGAATGTTTAACATGAACACTCTAAAAGGCGAGCACATCGAGAATTGCAGCACGTCACCCAAGTTAAGATGTAGTAAGCAAGCAAGACAAGTAAGTACATTCTTACCTGTAATATGATAAAAGTTTACGAAAAAGTTTTGAGAACATGTTTTATAATAATTTTTAAGTTTATTTTTACATGTTGTTTTCTCATGAAAACTCTTGTTGCAACAAGAAAATTTAACGAATGTTTCAATGATAAGGTACGCTAAAAGTATATCTATATATATATATCACTTAATTAAGTGTTGCACACCTTATGTTTATGTTTATGTTTATGATGTCTCAAAGGTTAGACTTGTTATGTTTGATTTAGGATTAGCTACCCCTCTCCTCTCATGACGGCGTGCCTACGATAATGATATTTATGGTGTAATACTTGGGCCCCAATGATAAAATAAATAAAGTTTTTAATATGAATAATGATGATAAAAGATATGTTCTATATAAAACTGTGCCAAGTGCACTATTATTTTAATGATGATTATGATTATGATGTTTCATAAATATATTCATAAAATGTTTTATGTTGTGAGATAGAAAAGTGTACTTACTAAGTTTTTGCTTACTTAGTTATAATCATGTTGTAGATAAAGGTAAGAGGACCATAGAATAGGTGAAGGGCGAGGACGGGCGTGTGAACTATAAACGATGGATTGGAAATGAAAAAAGGCCAAGAAAGAATTACTTTTTTGAACTATGTTTTTATTTCTTTGAATGCTTAAATTTTCACACTATTAAGTAAAAAAGACTTGTTTTACATTTATCTTGATTTTTTACAAAGTTCAGTCTACCGAACTGTTTAAACAGATTTTAAAGTTGGTTTTGAAATTTTATTTGAATTATGGTTTTGTTAATTTGGTATTGATAAACTATAAAACAAAGATTTGAAATATATCGAATATTTAAAAAAAAATTATGCATAGATCTTGAGATATGTTTATCAAGTTGTGTTTAAATTTAAATAGTTTATTTTATAAATAATGATAACAAAGATAAAAATAATGATTATTGTGCGTCCGTAAGGGGGCGTTACAAAAACAAATTTGAAAACACTATCAAACTTTCACTAGTTTGAATTTTTTCCACTTTGCCTTCTCTATTTTATTTTTCGTCAAAACCAAACAAAACAATAGCATGTGCGCTCACTTGTGGGTTCTACAAGAGTAAAACATAATAATTTATCTGCACTCATGCCCCTGAACATTGGGGCTATCTCTACTTTATCTCTTAAATTTTAAAAATTCTCACCTTGATATCCTAAACTTTAAATTTTTAAACTTTGCTCCCTCATTTCATTTTCCATCCAAACTAGACTGAAAAATAGCACGTGTACTCATGTGTGGGTTCTACGAAGGTAAAATTGTATTTGAATTTTGGATTATTCGCACTTATGCCTATTAAATTTGGGATCCTTACTTTCCCATAAACTTCTAGGTCATCCCAACTTTATCTTATCAACTTTTACAAGTTCTCACTTTGTAATATTTTCCTGTCTGCATCAAAATCGTAGTCATTTAAGGCTTGAAAAGTCAACATTGCCACTAATATTTCTACAAAAATTTTAGCATTTTAAAAATACCAATATGAAAATAGGGTTATAGTTTATTATTTTTCGTTTGAAATTTTCGTGAAGACAACCATAATTATGAATATTTTCATAAAATTATCAATTTCCTTCAATAACACAGTGTTAAATGATAAAATAGCGTAGAATTTTGCGAGAACATCCGTAAAATGTCAATATATATATATATATATCAGTGCTAATATTTATTTTCCAATTTACTTTTGTGTCTAGTGATTATAGAGCATTTCAAATTTAAAGATCTAATTCAATATATACAAGTTTTAGAAATTCCTATCTGATATGATCTCTCTTCCTTTAGCTCAAGATCTTGACTTCTTTCATATATAAACTTCAATTATGTATGTCTATGTTTACTAAAAAGTATTTTTGCTAGTGTCCACTGAATTTTTTTCCTTGTTTGAAGAAAAATAAAAAAGAATAAAACGAAACAAAAGGAAGAAAGAAGAGGTGTTGATTGAACCCACGATTCTTTTCTGAATATTGTTCCAACGTATTATAATTATGACAGGTATTTGCACAGAGAACAAACCGTGCATAACAAATTATTTGAACTAGTAACTGAAAACTACAATTACAATACTAGGAACAGTTCGTTAATTAAGATTCTTTTATCCACCTAAAGGAAATAAGATCATTCATTTGGCTGAAATTAACACGCACTATGAACAGCCTATTCATTAGAATTTCAAGATCCGAAAAGCATACATAGGGAAATCTCCTCCATCGTCACCCTATAATTAGTATTACTATGGATATGGTAGAAAAGACAAATTAGTATTCCTCCGCCGTAACCCTATAATTAAGATGTTGATGGCGGTGGTGCAATGGCGGCGGTTTTGAAGGTGACGTGGTTCCAACGGCAGTAGTAAAGGTGGGGGAGGAGGCGATCGTCTCCATGGTGGCGGAGGACTTTGAAAACCTTGCGGAGGAGCATTTTTTATTTGCATGAGAGGACTACGCCTAGGAGACGGCGGTGGACGTAGACGCCTATCTCTATGCGCCACTACGCTCATTCTCAGTGTTGAAGGAGGGAAAAAAGTATATGACCTCCTTTACGACTCTTGTCCCCATAACTAAAAACATGAGAAGCTACTATATTAGTAAAACTCCAAAATAAACCAAAATTAGTAACGAAAATGGAGAATATGGAACTTTAACGCCCATATATTTTTGGTGCATATATATGCCTTGGAACTTTGTAAGCTTTATATATATATATATATATATATATATATATATATATATATATGCAACATTTTCCAACATTTGGTTGTGCCTAATATTGTATTATTAAAACCGAGTATAGGATAACTGCGTTACGCACACGCTTAGAAAGTAGAGGCGAAAACTTTTAATATAAAAAGCAGAATATAATAGGATCATATATTGAAATTTTGAGAGTAACGTCCTAATGCTACTTCTGTAGATTAATTTTAAAATTCTCCTAGAATTGCTTTGGTGGATTTTTACCTATACATTTGACACCTGTGGTTGGCTATAGAATTGACTTTGGGCCCTAAGAAGCACTACCACACTAGCCTAAGTCCGAGAGAAAAAGACAAGAGGTGGCTTTGGTGAGTAGTGAGTATAATACGTGAGGGGGCCCAAAAAAAGGAAGTAAAAAAAAAAAAAAAAGGTCAAGCGTGGGTGTGGTAGTGTTAACTTTTGTTTAGTTTTTAACTTAATAAATCACACATTATACTTGTGAGAATATTTGTAAAATAACTATAATACACATTTTAAGGAAAATTAAAATTTTTGAAAGTACATATGTCTCAAAATAAAATTAAGAACATCAGTACGTAGTAACAGATTCAATACAGGCAAGAATGAAAACACGACAACAAATTAAAAATCACATGGAAGAATATTAAAGAGAAGAATATTGAAAAACAAATGATAGGAACGACAACACAAACGAAACGACAAGAAACAACACAAAAAAAAAAAAAAGAAGGAAACATCAAGGTACATTCATGACAAAAAGGTTTAAAACGACGACAAATTGTATTGAGACAACGAAGAAAAAAACGACGTAAAAAGGATAACGACAACAACTGAAAGAAGGGGCAACATAAATGAAACAACGTACGGCAATAATAAAGATAAACGACAATCACGTAAATGAACAACATCTAAACAAAAACGAGTCACAACACCCAAAAAGAAGGCGTAGCATAAATGAAACAACGAACGGCATTATATAATATAAACGACAATCACCTCAAACAAAAACGACGACACAGCACCCGATAAAGAAACGAAAAGCACCTATATAAACGACAAGATTAACAAAAACATAAAAGATGAAAACGGAGAATATGGAACTTTGCCACCCATATATATTTTTGGTGCCTTAGAGATGTGTAAGCTGTATACATAGATGTTAAAGAGCAGAGTAATAAATCATGAGATGATTGTTTTTTTTTCAGGTGAAACATTTTTCAACGGCTGGTGTGTAATTAATATTGTATTATGAAAACCAAGCAAAAATCAAATGTGTTGATCATGCATTACACGTCTTTGGAAAGTAGACCGTGTAATATATAAAAAGGATATTATCATGTTGGTATCAGTGTTTCATACACATATTCAATTGGTATTTTATTGTTTGAAAAAAATCAAAATTTTATCTTGTAGTATGTAAATATATCATTTTAGTACTTTAAGTTCGTGTTTTTTACTTAAAATTTTCTTTAAAAGTTTCTTTTTTTCATTATTTGTATTTATTTTCTTTTATAGTTTTACAAAATAATTTAGTGTTTATTAACAAAAGGATAAGTTGGAAACATCACGTCATAAAACATGGACTGAAGGTATCAAAATAATATTTTCAAAAATTATAGGGTATTATTTTGATATATTTTTTAAACAACATGATACCAATATGATATTTCATGAAAATATAAGGTATTAAAATGATAAAACCCTGCATAAAAAGCAGAACATAGAATCATTGTAATCTCAAAAAGTGACATTCTAAGTCCAAGAAAAAAGACAAGAGATTGCTCGGTTAGTACTAGGCTTGAGAAAAAGAGAAGTCACAGACAGTTCGTTCCTTAAACGAAAACGATTGTCGTCTTAAACGAAACGACAATAGGTCAGCTCTAGTATCTATAGAGCATTTTAGATGTACAGATAGTTATTTAATTCAATATATACAAGTTTCAGAAATTCCTCTCTGATCTCGCTTTCTCTAAATTTCTCTCCTGGGGTTTTCTTAGGATCAAGATTCCCTGTTTAATTAAAAAAAAAATCTCTAGTGTCCACTATTTTTTTATTTTTTGAAACAAATAGAAAGAAACCGAAGGAACGAAAGAGAGGTTTTGCTCGAAGCAACGACGCATTTTCTGAACACTGTTTCAATGTATCATTATGATATACAGGTATCTGCACAGACCAAACCTTAAAATATTAACAAATTATTTGGACTAGTAATAGAAAACTACAATCACAATATTCGTAGGCGGAACAGTTAATCGTTGAGATCCTTCCTTTATTCCCTTAAAGAAAATAAGATCATTTATTATTATTGTTATTTTGGACTGATTAAGTAGACTCATCAGTCGAAATTAAATAGCTGAACAGCAGAGGAAGATGATGAGGAATCTCCTCTATCGTTACCCTTTACGATAAACGACCATATACAGATATGCAGTAGATAAGACAAAAGAATATCATGGAAATGTTGTGTAATGCCCTATTGTTATAATACTTTTCTTCACAAAAATTTAAATTTACTATGAACTAAATGGACCATAAGATTTTAACGGTGGCAAATTAACATGGCGGCAGTTATGGAGATGACAGGGGTGATTTCAAGGACGGCGAAAGCAATCGTCGTCGTCGTGGTGGCGGTGGAGATTGCACTATCCAGAAGTGTTGTGGACGAGCAAGCCTAGGAGGTGGCGGTGAAGGTACACGCCCTCTATGTACTACTACTCTCAACGTTGAAGGAGGAAAAACATGTACACCTGTTTTAGTACTCTTGTCCCCGATCCCATAACTAAAAGCACGAGGAGCTACTAGTATCAGTACGACTCCAACATGGATCAAATTTAGAAATGAAAACCGTGAATATGGAACTTTTACACCCATGTATCTATATAATATATATATATATATTTATAATTTTGGTTGCGTCTAAAATATATATATGCCTTGGAGCTTTGTAACCTTTATATATATATATATATATATGCAACTTTTTTTTAGGTCAAATGCGTTATGCACACGCTTAGGAAAGTAGAGGCGAAACCGTGTAATTTAAATAGCAGAACTTAGACTCGTTGAAATTTTGAGAGTGATATCTTAGAGCTACTCTTGTAGATTCGTTTAAAATTCTCATAGACTTGCCATCTACCAAACATTGGTGACGCCTGTGGTTGAATGTAGACTTGATTCCAAGAAGCACTGCCAACGAAATTAGCCCTTAGTCCGAGAAAAAGATAAGAGGATGCTTTGGTATGTGGTAACTAGTAAGCACTATAATTAAGGGGGGGAAAAATGGACGAAGAAGAGTAAAGAGTAGCTGTGGAATTTAAGGAGGAGAGAAGAGAAGAGTCAAAAAGGCCTGCGTAGACCAACTCATGCAGGTGTGGAAGAGAAGAGTCAAGCGAGGAAACGAGGGGGCTGCATAGCAACAGAGGCCTCGGATTGGTTAGAAGGGAGGGGTGATGGATTGATATGGGTAGTTCAGGGTGGAAAAAAAGTTGGTTTGTTTAGTAGTCACGAGAGAATCGAAGAAATAAAACGTGAATGGGAGGGCTTGTTTGCATTGAATCTGAGAGAGCTTAGCTTTAGGGAGAGCAGCGACAATTAAATTAGATATATTTCAAGTATGGAATAGGGGGAGAGTTATAATTTTTCTTATATAATAGGAGTGCTACAACAACATATCTCAAGTATTTAATAAAGGTATTGTTATTCTTTTTTTAAATGAGGACAAATCTATAATTTTGAAAATATTTTACGATCAAAAATATAAAAGTTTAAAAATTGAATGGGCACGTATATGTGGCTCCACAGATTTTTTTTTTTTTCGAAAAATTCACTTTCATTAAAAGGCTAAAAGAGCTAGAAGAGAACAAAGCCAATCAAAACAAATCACACTCAAAAAAAAAAAAAAGAAAAAGAAAAAGAAACCGCAAAAGTGGGACTCTGCCATAGGCAAGAGTAAAAAATAAAGGAATAAATAAATAAATAAAAAAGAAGACGACGAAGAAAAACAAAGAAGACAGAACACAAAACTAAGTAGGATTCCACACCACCGAATGTTGCAAAACACCGGCCGGTGTGTCTTGGGTTTTGATAACACCAGTGACATTACATAAACGAGCCCAGTGAGGAAGATTATGCGCAGCGAAGTTGGACGTTCGAGGTGTGTAGGCCAAGTTTAGGTCTGGATAGAACGAAGCCAGAGCTTTCCTTTGTATTTTTTTTTTTTTTTTGTAAAAGGTTAATTACATAATTGTCTTTTTTATTTTTAACTATTTCTTAATTTATTTCTTAATTTGTTCCTCTGTTTTTTGAAAGTATCATTGAAATCTTAAAAAATTTATTTCAATTTCTTCAATATAAATAGAAAAAATTAACAAAACAACATGACCATCTTTAAATAGTTATGACAATATTTTATATATTAAAAACATACAAATTCTAAAACAAAACATTAAGGGTCCGTTTGATAAAAGAATTCAAATTATGGTGATTTAGATATTTTTGATTTAATTTTTGTGATTTGAAATGTAATTGAAGTTAGTGTTTGGTTATGAAAGTATTTAAAATTAGATTTAAGTAGTGAATCTAAATATATATTTGGTAAGTTTTTAGCATCTTTATTTGAGTTATTAATATGAAATAATTTCCTATCATCAACAACGAGTTGACCCATTTCTTTTCCTTTTCTTCATCCTTTTCTTTTAAAATTTATTTCTTTTCTTTTTCTTTTTCTCACACTAAAAAAATAACAAATAAAAAAGCAAACAAACAAAAAACAGCGGCTTCTCCTCTCCTTCTTCTTCCACTTCTTCACCTTCCCTTTTGTGTTTTTCATTCATCACGAATTGCGTTTTCTCATTTTTTGGCGATCGGCAGAAAGCACTTTCCCTTTCCTTTCTCTAAAACTGATTCTTCAATTCCAGAGAAACCACCGACAGTTTCGATTCCTTTTCCCCTTTCTGGAGTCTCCAATAATGGAGCTCCGATGATCAGATTCGACGACGAGGCTGTTCCTAGGGTTTCTGGTTCTGTCCTTGGCACCTCTGTCGATTCACGCCAGGTTCGTGGTGGAGAAGAACAGCTTAAGGGTGACATCACCCGACCGAATGAGAGGCACTAACGACAGTGCCATTGGAAACTTCGAAATACCTCAGTACTGTAGAAGCATGGCTGGAAATGTCGTTTACCCTAAGGACAACCAAAAAGGTTGTAAGGAGTTCTCCAACTATGGGATTTCGTTCCAATCCAAGCCCGGAGCTCTTTCAACCTTCGTTTTGGTTGATCACGGAGGTTTTTTTTTTTTTTTTTTTTTTTTGTTGATTCATGGTGATTTTGATTGATTGTTTTTGTAAAATTTAGGGTTCAGTTTTTAGTTCATTTTTTCAACTTACTATTGCAGAAGCAATAAACCCTCAATGGTAAAAAAATGGGTAGAGATTCCTTTGATGCAGGTAGAGATTTGATTTTGGTTCTCGAGATATGTCACTGTTCTTCAGAATTAGAGTCCCAAGAAAACAAAGGGACCTGAACTCAGGGAACTTGACTCGAAGGACCCAAAAAATGATTCAAATACATGGCAAATTTCAGACACCAAAAATGAGAACTAAGATGTCTCTCAATACCCAAGTCTTCTTTTGAGTTAAGGAAGCAATAAAAGTCTTCAAACTAAACAGGTCCTAAATTTGAAAAAAAAAAACCATTTTAAGTTTGATCATTTTTTAAATTTTAAAATATATATTTTTAACACCTATATGTATTTTTGGTGCGATTTATGCCTTGGAGTTTTGTAAAGGACGTACTTTATATTCATACGTTGCATCGTTGAAACCAAGTAGTATAAATATATATATATATATATATATATATATAGGTCAATGCGTTGCGAACACGCCTTTTGAAAGTCGACGCGAAACCGTGTAATATAATGCAGAACATACAAATATTGAAATTTTGTGAGCCACACGACATTCTAGGTCCGAGAAAAAAAGAATTTAGAGGTGATTGTTTGGTAAGTGTAGTACTAGAGCTTGTTGGAAAGGACAAGTCAACGGAGACTAGTTGGTGTAGAATATTTCAGTGCAAACAAGACAATACCCAAACGGATCGTTCCAGTGTTGACTGTATTTGAGTAAAAAGATCTGTGTAAAAAGCTTAAAATAAAATTGATTTACAATTCAAATTTTATGACACAAAATTACAATACTTGATATAGCAGAATAAGAGAGATAATGTTTTACCGGCTTAATCTGTATAGAAAATCTAAAAATCTACTTAAAAAAAGTCCTTTAAGGAGAAAATCTTTAACTTAAAAAGAAAACGTTTAAATTTTGTATTCAATAATCTATTATAATTAACTTATGAAGATATTTATAGTCCTCTAATAAAATAATAACAAATACACGTTAAAATAAATGACATAGTAGAAAACACTTATAATAAAACAAGCCTAAAATATAAAAACAACTAAATATAGTTAATTCTCCTACTCAATACTATAGTAGAATTGATACAATCTCGAAGAAGATGACAAGATGCATAATACATACAGATGACATATATACATAATCATGTCCACCCTTACATACAAAAGTCATCCTCGGTGATTGGAAAAAAATAAGATGAATAGTAGAAATATGTGTTGAAATAATTCTTAACCAATAAACCCAAAACAATCTATATGAGAACATCCTAGAACAAGAACACAAATTCAGCCTAGGATCAATATCATGCTAGATTACTGAAGATTAATTAACAGATAAAATATCTGGATCCATTGGTATCGATTGAATAGCGGAACTAGTGGTTTGTGATCTTTCTCAACCAAAACGCCTTAATTCCTAAAGGGTCTATCGTTTCTTTTCCTGATGGGGAGAAAAGAGACTAAAAAACCGTTTTGGTATATATTGGGGGACCATAACCAGAAATAGTCTTCATATAGGGTTCCCATAATTCCCTAAATGGTATCTACTCAATTTATTCCATATCATTTTTTGTAATTAATAGGTTTTTAACGTTAATTGAGATCACCAAAATTTAACCCATAAATAGCTTTTATAATTGATTGAGAATAATATGTTGCCCAATATAGGAAATATGATTTCCTAATGATTTGCCTAATATAGGAAATTAAATTTCCTAACAATCTCCCACTTAGGCTACATATTATTCTTGAAGCAATTATATTCTAAATTCCTTAGGCACGCATCTGTAAGCTATTTACCTAAAGCAATACTGGTCCATCTCATATGCTAGTAACGGACATATCGCAGCTTTCGTCTCAGTATAGTCAAGACTAAACCTCGATCATCACAATACTATCATACTCAATGACATAGATCAAATATGAATGAGTAGCATGGAAATTACATGTAATGTGATCTCAAACATGTCTATTTCCAACTGGTCATTCTTTAGTCTTTAGCAAGATGATTTCAAAGTCCTTAGTCTAATGCAAACATTGCATATAGAAAACATAAGCAAGCTCAGAAGTAGAATTATAAACCATCAATCTTTATTCTGCAGAAAACTGAATAATCCAGTGTTTAAAACAAAAAAAAATCATAGAACATCAAAATTTCAAGGCATCATTAGGGACAACACCCATATGAGCAGTGTGCTCATGAAAGACCTTACGTGTCAAGCCTTTGGTTAATGGGTCCGCTAGCATAGACTCTATTCCTATATGTTCTATGGAAATTTGCTTATTTTGAACTTTCTCCTTAACAACCAGAAATTTAATGTCTATAAACTTTGACTTTGTTGAGCTGTTGTTATTGTTGGAATATAGTACCGCTGAGTTATTGTCACAGTAAATCTTTAATGGTCTATCAACACCATCTATCACACGTAGCTTAGTGACAAAGTTTCGCATACATATCCCGTGGTTGGACGC